>LHUT01003811.1:0-15142 GCA_001412135.1 Silene latifolia subsp. alba
AGAAAGAGGAGTGGCAGTAGGAGTAATAATAGGAAGAGAAATGATTAAAATGAAGAAATTAAAATAAATAGAAAAAAAATGTATTAAACCTATCAAGTTTCCTTTTCACTAATGTATCAGTTAGTCGAGACAATCTTAATCAAAATGTCATTTTCTTGGAAGAAGCATAGGAAAATTGATGGAGGAGACACAAGAGAAAGCAGGGAGCCACAGTAATAAAAGAGGGAGGACAGGGTAGGAGGGCAAATAGTAGGAGGAGAAGAGGAAAGAGGATAATGCGGATGAGGGGAAAGGGAAAGAGATGGTGTCCATAAAGAGAGTAAAGGGGAAAGAATATGGGGTAGAGAGGAGGAAATCGAAGGATGTGAATGATAAAAGGAAAGGGAAAGAGGCAGGAAGGGGGAGGAGAAAGGGAAGATGTGCGTGGAGGAGTAAAAAGGAGAGGAGTAATACGAGAGAAGGAGGAGGAGGGAAAATGGAGGATATATAAGAGAAGGATAAAGGAACATAGTAGTTATAGGAATGAGGACATATGGAAGGAGAAATGGGAAGGGGAAGGAGCACTACGAGGTTGAAGAAGAAAAGGTGGTTTAGGATGCGACTGCATTGAAGAGAAAAGAGGGAGATAAAGAGGATGACGAAGTAGTGGGTAAGGAAAATAGGGGAAAAGGAGAAGGAAGAGGAGGATTAAGGAGGGCTAAGGGTGAAAGAGCGATTAGTATGGAGGGGAGGAGAAAAGGGAATATATGAAGGAGTAGTATGAGAAAAAATAGGAGGAGTAATAGTATGAGAGCAAATGCAAGATGAGAGAAAATGGAAGGTATAAGGGAAGAGGATAGGGAAAGGGATAGAAGTCGAGAAAGAGATTAATGAGAGAGAAAAAGAGGTTGAGGGAGGAAAATGGAAGGCTGAAAATGATAAGAGGAAGGGGAAATAGTAGGAGGATAAGAGAATGGAGAAGAATACAAATGGGGAGAAGGGGAAATGGATAAAGGTCGACAAAGAAAATAAAGGGTAAGAATAAGAGGTATGAAGAGGAAAATGGAAGAATGTGAACTATAAGAGGAAAGAAAAAGAAAAAGGGAGGGGAAGAAAAAAAGGGAATATATGAAGGAGTAGTACGAGAAAAAATAGGAGAATAGTAATAATATGAGAGCAAATGCAAGAGGAGGGAAAATGGAAGGTATAAGGGAAGGTTGATAGGGAAAGGGATGGAAGTCGAGAAAGAGAGTAATGAGAAAGAAAAAGAGGTTGAGGGAGGGAAATGGAAGGATGCAAATGATAAGAGGAAGGGGAATGAGGAAGATGGGGAGGAGAAATGGGAAGATATGGTGGAGCAGGACGACGAAGAATGGGAGGAATTTTTATGTTACTTCGCAAGCTACAACTTAATACTTAATGTCTTATGTATTCCATTTAATTGTGTTCTTTCATAGTTGACCATCTATGCAACATTCATAGTTATATTCGGATATTCATGCTCTCAACAAAGTTAAATACGATTTTTTTGCGAATGGTTCTAATTTGTTTGCAATAGATTAAACCATCTAAGCAATATAACGAGAGTTTTGTTGGTGATAGGCACTCAACATGTACAAACAACTGACCCAAATAAAGATACGCTAACATACTCATAAAATATCAACGATCAAAATATCTTGGGGGATCACGCGCTTTTGCGAATGTGATTTTGTTTCCAACCACCATCCCACCTTCTCACCATGCTTCCTTGGCCAACCATCATCCCTAACTTTGACCCAAATAAAGATACGCTAACATACTCATGTATATTCATGTTTCCAACAAAGTTAGATACGAAATATTTACGAATGTGATTTTGTTTGCAATCGATTCGAACAATTAAAAAATGATAACGACAAGATTTCATTGTGAACACCACTCAAAATGTATAAAAACCAAACCAAATCAAAATACGCTACTACGGATTTGAAACGTAGACGAATAGAATAACTTGGAGGACGGCGCGCATCGCGCGCCGTGCAACCAACTAATACACCTAAAATATAGTCATTCCAATTCCACCCAATCCAAATGCAAACTTATCCAAAACTTCAGACTAAAACTAAAGATACAATATATCCGTACTCGATCTGAATGATCTGCTTTCTATATCACGTATTGATTCAGGGTCTAAGGACATCTAAAAGATAACGGAGATTTAATGTAGACAGAAATAAAAACAAACCCAATAAGGTAGCAAATCATGCACAAATAAATCTCTTATTAAGTTATTGAGAGACCAAATTTCTCGTACCCTTTTATATGTTCTTTCAACTATTTTATTATTAATAGTTAAAATAACTTTTAATTTAATACCTATTTTTACTAAGTTCGTATCCATTTTATCAGTAACCGTGGGTATGTGATCAACTTATATAGCTAAACCATTTTATATCAATCACACCCGTTATATAACTTATGGCTTAAAAAACTTTATAGCTAAACCGTTTTATAGCATATTAGGTGAAATTAGTAAATTCCAACTTAAATAGTAGATTGGTCAATTAATCTACTAATTTCATGTGTTTGGTTAATACTATATTCAGATAACACGTTGACCGGAATTTACTGTTTTTGAATATGCTGCTAATAACAACATATTGTAATAGCATATTCATTTTCAACATGAAAATGGTATATTTGTCATATAATAACCTGCTAATTACCAAACACGTTTTCTTAATTCTGCTAATTTAAGTTGATGGTCAAACCTGCTACTAAAATCTGATGATCATATTTGTTAAAAATACTTGCTATCGTACATCTGCTTATACCGTTTGCTAAACAAGCCTTACCTCAATTTCCCCGTTACGGAGTTAAAAAACCTCAAATATTATCCGAATTATAAAACCGTCTCGCAAGAGACTTGCTCCGAGTATAAAAGCAAACCACACTAGTTATATTTATTTTATTTACATCATCATACATTTCATACATGTGCAATTGTGCATGCTCTAGCCCACCAATCCTCAAAAATCACATTCAACTTTGCTTACCTTCGCATTCTTCTCCCAATTTCTGCACTTTCTTCTTCATCTATTACTGTAACGTTTCTTCATCTATCTCATTTTATTAATCATCTTTTAATTAATGTAATTAATTATATAGTTATTTATTTAATTATTTATTTATTGATGTCCCCAATTTCTTAGATTCCATTTCATGCAAATTTAATGATCAATTGTTTGAGATTCCCGCATTTTTCTGGGTGTAAACTAATTTGTCTGATCAACCCACTAATCAGTTTTTCAATCAGTGTTAATTATGTTAAATTGAAATTTTATAACTTTAAATTCATCAATCAAGTTTTGATTTTTCTGGGAAAAGTTTGATTATTGTTTAATTAGTGTTATTGTTGATTTGATAATCAGGCGATCACTTTGTGGAATTTGTTAGTTGATGATTGTATTTGTTATGTTTGATCACGAAATGGGTCAATTTTTGATTTTGATGAAAATTTCTTATTTTTTGTTGATGATTTATGTGCTATGTCTGATCAAGATATGGGTTATTTTTTGTTTTGGAAGAAAATTAATCATGTGAGTTATTTTAGTCATTTTGTAGTTTTACTATTCGTTACTCTTTGGTTTTGGATTACATTGGAATAGGCAAAACCGCTCACTAAAGTGGTTGAGCTTATTTCAATTTTTGCTTTTTAATAGAGTTTATATGTGAGGTATCTTATTCATTTTGTTGTTTTACTTTGTGGGATTGTTAGGTAAGTGAGTGTTTCATTGTCAGGAATTCTTGATTATATAAGTGATTATTTGCTATAATGTGCTTAAATGGGGTGAATGGTGATTGTATGTGTTATGTTTGATCAAGAAATGAGTCAATTTTTGTTTTTGATGATTGTATCATGGGAGTTATTTTAGTCACTTTGTTGTTTTACCACTTATTAGAGTTGTTACTCTTTGGTTTTGAATTACGATGAAATAATGCACAATCAAAATCCCTCCCTAAAGTGATTGCGCTTCTTTCAATTTTTTGTTTTTAAAGAAAATCAATCATTGGGTTACGATGGAATACAACAAAATCGCTCACTAAACTCGTTGCGCTTCTTTCTGTTTTTGTTTTTTTAAAGAAAAGTAATTATGTGAGTTATTTTAGTCATTTTGTTGTTTTACTAGTCATTAGAGTCATTATTTTTTGGTTATGAATTACATTGGAACGAAGCAAAATCAAAATCGCTCACTAAAGTGGCTGCATTTCTTTCAATATTTGTGTTTTAAGAAAATTTCTCAAGTGAGTTATTTTATTCACTTTGTTGCTTTACTTTGTGGGATTGTTGAGGGCAAGTGAGTTTTTTGTTGTTTGGAATTTCTCATGTGAGTTATCCATCTTACTCGGCTTTATTTTTTACAATGCACTTGTTTCTTTTATCTTTATTCTATTTTGTTTTACTATGTTTTACTTTGACCACATTGGTTGATTTAAGCCTAAGCGGATTCGGATGATGAATATGAATTTATGTTACCCGGCCACAAACCCTGTTGAAACTAAGGCTTTGTTGTTGTAGGAATTTCTTGATAGTGTAAGTGATAATCTGATAAAATGTGCTTGTGTTTTGTTGTTTGTAATATATGGGCAGCTCTATAATGGCATCAGTGGTGGCAAAAGCGAATAACAATAGCTGTGCTAGTAGTCTATTGTCTTCTTTATCAATTCAAGATAAAAAGAGTAGGAATAAGCGGAAATTTCGAGCTGATCCTCATTCGAATAAGGTTATAACATCAGCATTAAAGGACGGGTCGACATATGAGTTTTCAGCTGAAAAATTTGAGATAACTGCTAGTCATGGACACGCACCTGGCCCTTGTGATATGTGTGGCTGTGGCATGTATGAGGACCCTTCAGATGCTTTAAAACTTGACCTTGGACTGTCGACTTATGGAACGGGGCGTTTGTCTGAGGTGGGTCCTAGCCGAGTTATAGAGGAAATAGAAGGCGATGATTTACGAGATGCTGATTGGAGTGATCTTACTGAGAGTCAGTTGGAAGAGCTTGTATTGGAGAACTTGGACGCGCTTTTTAGGGGTGCAATTAATAAGATTGTTGCTTTAGGGTATACAGAAGAAGTTGCTACCAAGGCTGTTTTGAGGTCTGGCCTTTGTTATGGGTCTAAGGATACTGTGTCCAATATTGTGGATAATGCGCTGGTAGTCCTTAAGAGTGGTCAAGATATTGATTCGTCTACTGAACATTGTTTTCGAGATTTGGAGCAACTAGAGAAATATGTTCTGGCTGAGCTTGTTTGTGTTCTTCGCGAGGTCAGACCATTTTTCAGCAATGGAGATGCAATGTGGTGCTTACTTATATGTGACATGAATGTGTCACATGCATGTGCCATGGATGGTGACCCCTGGAGTAGCTTCTTTAATTATGGGCCCAAAGCCGGGCCCAAGGGTACCAATATGGGTCTTCCTAATCCATGTAAACCAATTTCAGCAGTTCCTTGTCCTCCTGTAATTCGGACGGACACTGAAACAATTGCTGGCACTCCCAGCCTTACCAAACCGAAAAAATCCGTTGTCATAAACAGGCCCACTTCAGATAAGAAGGGCTCGAAATCCTCTGCGTGTAGTCCTCTTACTCCTTTAGAGAAGCCTTTCAGTGCAGGGATATCTCAAACTCCTGCCACAGAAGAGAAGCTTGCCGCTGGCAGGAAGATGAATTCTACCAATCCAAAGAGAGAACATACAATTCGGCAGAAATCTCTTCATTCGGAGAAAATTTATAGGATCAATGGTGCAAAAGGAAGTTTTAGAACAACGAAGTTAAGTGGTTACATCGTGGACAAACGAGGAAAACCCATCATAGACCCAACTAGCCTTAGCTTGAAGAGTTCTTCTATTAAGATTAGCAAAGCTATGGCAATGGGATTAGAGATGGCCCATGGAAGTGGAACCGTCAATGTCTCCACTAGTTCGTCATTTTCATCAGGTTCAGCTAAATTTACCATAGAGAGTAAATGTACTGAACTATCTCTTTCATTACCAGCGAGAAGTGATACTCGCCAAGTGAATAGTGACGCTCCTAATCATAGCTGTTGTGGGATGCCACATGACAAATGTATGACGCAGTGGGCCCCTTTTACCAAAAAAGATGAGATGATTATGAAGCTGATGCCAAGGATTAGGGAATTGCAGAATGAGCTTGAGGTATGGACTGAGTGGGCAAATCAAAAGGTAATGCAAGCAACACAGAGGCTCGGCAAGGATAGAGCTGAGCTTAAGACTCTTAGGCAAGAAAAGGAGGAAGTTGAACGACTTAAAAAGGAGAAGCAATCTTTACAAGAGAACACCATAAAGAAGCTTTCCGAGATGGAGAATGCTTTGAGTAAAGCTAGTGGACAGATTGAGCGAGCCAATGCTGCCGTTCGAAGGCTACAGGTGGAGAATGCAGGCCTCAAACAGGAAATGGAAGCTGCCAAATTACAGGCCGCAGAGTCCGCAGCAAGCTGTCAGGAGGTCACAAAGCGTGAGAAAAAGACGTTGGTGAAGTTTCAGTCATGGGAAAAAGAGAAAGGCATTATCCAAGAGGAGCTTGCGGCAGAGAGACGGAAGTTGTCTCAGCTTAAGCAGGAGGTTGAACAAGCTAAAGAAGTTCGCACTCACCTTGTGGTATGTGCATTTTGAGATTATATTTTATATTACTATATGGAAAACCTCATTTCCTAATTTGATTTTTTTTTGGCGATTCTATACCATATACTAGCTCTGTTTGTCATATAACACTAAACCTTTTTTTTTTTGAACGACGGTATTTGGAGGGTAAGGGAGGGGTATAAAATTCCTTGTTTGTATGTATATTTGGATAGTAAGTCGTGTTAAACAATAGAGAGATCCATTTTTTCTTTTTCAAGCCAAATTTATTTCTTTCAATATACCCGTAAAAAAGATTTAGATGGTGCTTCATTCCCTCTCCCCTTCCCCTCCTTCCCTTTTCCTCCCCTCCTCTCCCTAAAGGATCATTCTACCCAAATAAACCACAAGTGTTTGAATGTTCATAGTGTATTATCAAATATAGGAAGGATTGAGAACAGTTTTGGGTTAATTGAGTAATCAGACTCTATGACTATATGTTACTGGGCAATTCACTTTTGTAGCCATAATTGGGTTGAACGATAGTCAAGGATATGTGTATGGAATCAATACCCGACACACTCCTAGTGAAGATAAAAGGGAGGGAAAGTAAAGGAATATACTCTTCTATGAAGCAGATAATATGTTTGTATAACAATTTTTAACCTTACATGTTAGACATCTTTCTGTTTCATTTATAAGGTGTTTCCTGTAGCAGTAGCCTCATTTCATGATAGGATCTGGGTGTCTTATATTTTGAGTCTTGTCAAGTTCAGCACTTGGAAATGTACCCGAGTCAGTATAACATAGATAACTTTGCTCTAGTTTAGTTATAATTTATGTAAGGAAAAAGAAGACAGACAATTAAGAAATTGTTAAAGTATCCTTCAGGTCCTAAACAAGAGCAGTGGTTTTGTTCCTTGCATATGGGTCCAAGTTCTGAAAGTCCCCGTTATCAATAATACTCCGTAGTTGTTAGGAGAATGGAAGTTGATCACTGGACGTTGTACTTCAGAAGCTTAAAGCAACAGTGTCCCTTAATTTTTTAGATGCTTGATTAGCCATATACCTATTTGGGGCTATTTCAGCTTCAGCTGTTTTCAAGAGATTTTGTCCCTAGCTATTTTTCCAGCCTTAGCTGCCTTAAATTGATGAAATTGATTTTGCATGGGATATACTCATCCTCTTCTGTGTAATGAAGGACTATGTTATTCAGCTCTTCACTCCCAAGGGCACCTGTATCCTCATTCTCAGACTGAGTCTCTGTGCCTAGAAAATTGACGCATGCTGCGTCCAACATTTGGAATGTACCCATATCCTACGCTTTTATGCTCTACCCGAACCCTAATGTCATAGGTGAAGGAGCATTTCTTTAACTCTTGATTCTTGAAAAGAGTTTGTTCGTGTCAATTTCTTCCAGTATTTAGGGCAACCCAACATTGCCAGAGCTGTCAAAAAAAAAAAAAAAAACATTGCCAGAGGAATATAGCTGAAGGAGCATTTCTTTGAGTCTTGAAAAGAGTTTGTTCTTATCATTTTCTTCCATTTTTTATTTTTTTTATTTTTATTTTTTTTTATCATTATCATTTTCTTCCAATATGGCTATGTTTGACAACTTGACATTGCCATCTGGCTTGCAAAAAATGTATTTCATGTATTTCCACGCCCGTGTCTCTGATACCTGGAATTTTGTCAAGACTTCACAAAATCTTCACAAAATGCAGCTTGGTTTTCTACTGCATAAAGTTTTAACACAACCCATAACACAGCTTCCAATCGCGACATCTTGATGTTACTTTCAATCAGTTTGTTCCAGGGTATTTCATGATTGAATAACAAGACCTGATTAAATGTCCAGTCTCAGTATCGTTCGCAATCTGTTAGTTCGTCCTATCGCATAACCTGTATACATCCTGTTTCAAATAACAGCCATATTTTGGCTCTAGTTGATTTAATGTCATTTGCATTGAACCTTGTTCTGATATACTAGCAAATTTCAATGACATTTTGATTGCTAGCTATAAGCAAACTGAATAACTGATGTAACACACTTTTGTTCTCAAAATCGTTGATTACGCAGCATTTATATTGTCCAGGGGTGTCTACTGTGTTCCGATAGAGCTACAGACTTGCTATTTTGTAGTTTTTTTTACCCGTGCTTCTTTTATTGCGAGGCAGTAGCCATTTCGTGCAATTTTCGACACAATTTTTGTAACAAGTCATCCTGAAACAGTTCGGGGATTAATACTGTATTTTATTTTGTATTTTGTGTACATCTGACACCTCTTCCCCACCCCCACCTCGTCATATGCTAGGAAGCCCTTGAGACAATGGATACTGTTGTGTTATTCTCGTGTCTATGTTGAAACTGAAGAAACAATTTTGCTCTTGCTGTTAATAGGCTCGGTGGAAACAAGAGGAGAAGACAAAGAACGAACTTCTAACTCAGGCGAGTTCCACAAGAAAAGAACGAGAACAACTCGAGTTTTCTGCAAAATCCAAGGAGGATGCTATAACACTAAAAGCAGGAGAAAAACTCCAGAAATATAAAGATGACATTGTGAAGCTTGAAAACGAAATCTCTCAATTAAGACTGAAGACAGACTCATCAAAGATAGCAGCTTTGAAGAGAGGTGGTGATGGAAGTTACGCCTATAAGCTGGCAAATTCCCAAACCGCCCGTGTCCAACTTCAGGATTCATATCAACCTAAAAACCAGGTACAAGATTTCTCAGGTGTCGGAGGAGTAAAACGCGAAAGGGAGTGTGTGATGTGCCTCTCAGAAGAAATGTCGGTTGTTTTTCTTCCCTGCGCTCATCAAGTGGTCTGCAAAACCTGCAACGAGCTCCATGAGAAACAAGGCATGAACGACTGCCCTTCATGTCGGAGCCCCATTATACGTCGCATATCTGTTCGTTATGCTCGATCTTAAAGAGTACTACAGAACCAAGAATTTCAGAACCTTTTTAGTGTTCTGAATAATACAAGGAGAGACAGATGTTTTGAAAATAAATACTCCGTCACATCCGAATTTTGAATTTCTGTGTTCAAAAGGTTTATAGCAGTACTCCATACAATACAGACATACAGTATTTTACTTCATCATGAAATGATAAAGGTCAATTTTATAGCTAATTGCTTTTCTTCCCTGATTTCAGTTTTTATGTGAATGTCTGTTTCATAGTTGTGTACAATGCGGCTCTGATTCCAGTCTGGTCGGGTACTACAATGCGGTTTAGCTCTGATTCCAGCCTGGTTGGATCAGAGAAACTGCCATCGAGGCATCGACTGAATAATACCTATGCTTCTGAAAGCTCCCAAAACGTTCCAAACATGATGAGCTAATGAGGTAAGTGTCCTCCTGAACTTGATCGCCTTCATCCAATTCCGACTATCTGGTCCATTGATTTGATATAAACCCGAACTCAGTATAACCCGACCCACACCAATGCCCCACTCATTGCAGCTTTAGTTGTCTGGCATTTTGAAATTTGAAATGAGACACACTGCTTTTTTTTCGTATCAGCGACTCTCTTTCTCGTATGTAAGACGGAAATCCATAAACTCGATTTTCCGTTTCTTGCATGTTAGACGGAAATCATGCACTGGGTAATGTTGTTATAAGACGGAAAATTACGCATCAATGCAGTAAGAAACATCGAACAACCGAACAGGATAATTATTTACTTAACCAATTACCGAGTTACAACTAATCGAAAGTCGAAATCTAATTAAACTTAACACAATACAAGAAGGAAGAAACCAACTAAATCCAAACTACAACATGACTAATTTCTTAACTTCAGAACTTGCATTCAACCGGAAAACCTTGAGGAAATCGTTTCACATCGGTACAATAATTGTAGATCATGAAGTACTTCTGAACCCATCTCAGTCTCCTCCTGTTCCATGCATTAAGCACCTGGCTCTGTGAAGCACCATGAGTGAAGGTAGTAGTGGCAGAGGCATGGTCAGGGTTAGCATAGAAGTTACGGTAGTAAGCCGTAAATGGAGCCTTGGACCAGTCTGTCTTAACCAAACCGCCTTGGGTCGCCCATTGGTCTGCATTCCATAAGCTTGAGTAAATCTTCATTGGTTGTGTCTTTGGGAATGGTACTCCTTTTGCTTCATGGTTGTTGAATACTCTTATTGGTGTGTTGTCTACCAAGAATCTACATCAAATAAATCCAATCCATTAAACGGGTTATAATGTCGGATTTAAAATTTGAACGCTAGACCAGGCAAACGGGTCATAGGAAGTGTATTTCTATTGGTTGTCCAGTCGAGTCGAGTTGGTTTTGTCAGGTCTGAATAAGAATATAATTTCATATTTCAAAATTATACTCCCTCCGACCCAGACCAAAGGTAACAGTTACCTAAAATGGACGAACCATACCAAAGGTAACATACTATAAATGGCATATTTTTGGACAATATAATCCTTATACCCTCCTCATATTTACACAAATGTCATCATGTGGCCCACCCACTAACTCCTTATTTAACTCACNAATGGATGAACCATACCAAAGGTAACATACTATAAATGGCATATTTTTGGACAATATAATCCTTATACCCTCCTCATATTTACACAAATGTCATCATGTGGGCCACCCACTAACTCCTTATTTAACTCACCTAAACCCATTTAATAATACCCACTACCCATGTGGCCCACTCACCAATTTTTCCATCTTTGCCCCTCCTTTTTACCTCTTTTCTTAAATAACCCATTTTTCACCATGTTACCTTTCGTCTGGGTCGGAGGGAGTACGGTAGAGTACTATGTAGACCAGGCAAACGGGTCATTGGGGGTTCGAGTTATTTTGTTCAGAAACAGAAACAGGTTGTCTGATAGAGTCAGTTTTGTCAGGTCTAAATAAGAATATAATTTCGTAAAACAAAATTATACTAACATGATCATAGAGGGATTCCAGAGAACGGAGTAAGTGTGAAATTTCTCGGTCGGGTCGAACCATAGACGGAATTGTTGTTCCCTACCACCTTTGCCTTGAGTAAACACATTAGTATGGACAGTATAAGGTTGTCCTGTAACATTCCCTAAGAACTCGAAATCGATCTCGTCATGTGTTGCTCCTTCTGAAGATAACTGTTTAATAAACACAAATACACAAGTTATATATACAATTAATTTGTAATCCTAATTCCTAAATATAATAAAGTTCGCAATTAAAATTCTCATTTGTGACGGTTATAACTCGATGCAAGTTGACATTCGCAAATAGGTAATTGCTATGAGTACTAATTATTAAAGATAAAGTGGATGCTATATATTCTATTCTCGTGCAAAAGTACTCCAAAATAAACACACTTTCGCAAAACGGTATTTCTTGTTTGAGACGGTCTGAAATAAGAAAGTCCGAAATAATTCAAACAAAATTTTATGGTCCCAAAAATGTCCGATCACTCAAGTGTAGTGATACAACGTACAATAATTGAATGATCGACTGATCGTCATAATTTCTAAAATTAATGTCGTTACGTGTTCCACGTCAACTTATTTAATTCTCCACGCAATATTCATTATGGGTTTATCGTACCTCTTAATAATTGCACGTGACAAAAACCGTAAATATTTATTATGTTCAAAATAAAAAGGGTATAATTGTTAATGATAAGTAAAAAATTTACTGCGAAAATCAGCACCCAATATTTAAATTACGTAGTTGTCTAGTTGATATTCTCTTTACGAGAGAATATTACAATGTGTCAATGACACATTGTTCTCGTTACAATGTGTCATTGACACATTGTTCTAGTGTGATACTTTTTCCGTTCCATTAAATTGTATAAAACGATTAAATGGTAAGTAACAATGTACGGTAAAATAAAGTTAGTAAGTAAAGAAGGCGGCCCTTACATAATAGGCAGTGACGGTACCAGCAGAGTTACCAGAAACAAGTTTAAGTTGCATATCAATCCTCCCAAACAAATACTCCTTCTTAGACCGAAAACCCGAACCCGAAACCTGATCAAGAGACAATGTAAGCAAGTTACCTGCTTTCCCAAATCTCTTAAGTCTATTATCACCAAATGTAACCTCAAAATCTTGGTAAAAATTCCCTCCAAACACAAGACTAGTACACAATGTTATACCTAAAAATAAGACCAAATTTATTACCAAACCATTTTTTGACATAAAATCCATATTTTTTTTATTATATTTTAATATTTTGAGTGTATTTTTGAGTGAAGAGTGTAGTGAGGATATGAAGGGTATATAAAGGTAAATAATTGAGGTATTGAAGTGGGGAGTTAAAGGGAAACAGCTGGAAGCTTTTCTGGTGCCAGCTAAGGGGTACCATAATGTGTAAGGGTACTATACTTGTATGATTTAAATGATTTGGATATTTGGTATGGTGAAGTGGAATATTAGGACAAGAGGTAAAGTTATTTGAAATTATGATTTGGAGCTATAATAATATCTTTATTCATTGGGCAGTTGTGGGGTTGTAGGTAGAGACCTAAAACCGACTTGATTCGAATGACTTGGTTCGAAACTATTGAAACGTATTAACCTGATTAAGAAGTACCGTTTTTAAGTTAACCTGATCCAAAATGACCTAAAAATACCAAGTCTGGATTATAAGTATCACTTAATAACTACTTGGCCCTAAATGATATAACCTAAGTAATAATGCAGCCAATATAAATGTTGTCCTCCTTATTTCTATAATTACCTTTTTCTTTATTTAGATGTCTTATATTTTCGTTTGAAGTATAGAACTTTTTTTTCCTTTAACATGATTTAGAACTCAGATGTAATCATACTTAAATTGACTTGATTCAAAATTACATAAGAAACTCGAAACGACCTAAAAATACCCAGTCTAGACAAAATTACTTAACCCAAAATGACATAACTTTTATAATCCAACCAATAACCACCCAACCCAAATTGACTTGTACCTATTAGTTAATTTGACCTCAACCTTAATATATTGTTCCCTCTATCTTGATATAATTACTCTCCTTTATTTGGGTGTTTTACGTTTTTATTTTTTTCTGGTTCAACGAAGCGCGCATTTAGTCGCATTACAATAAGGGGAGGGGGAATCGAACCTAGGACCTATTGTCCAGGATACCTCCGTCTTAACCACTAGGCTAAGACATCTTCGGTATGTTTTACGTTTTTATTTGAAGTATAGAAAGCTGTTTTTCTTTGTCTATATTACTTTTTCACCTATGTATTAGCGTATTTATTTTTTAATATTTCAATTTTCACGAAAGCAAATATAAAGAATTGATCGAAACGAGTTTTTAATAATTTAAAAAACGTTTTGTCTGTGACCTATAGATGATGAGATTATGGGAGAGTGGGACCTAAACAATTACTTATATATGTCCAAAAATCATGATTAATTTAGTAAGAGGGGATACTAGTCCTAAAGAGTGGGATTGGATAAAGGATGAGGTGAGGGGGGTGGTGGACTGGCATATGGGCTGGATGTCTAGAAACAATGAAGGAAAAGAGGAAGCATGGTCAAATTATTAATTTCAGAATTCACCAACATTCTGATTTCTGATTTTATAATTCATCCTCTTATCACATCACTCTTCAAAAACCTAGGGATTTGAGATCTTGATTTTTAATCCATTGGATGTATGCCACGTTTCTTGTTTATGGCATTCCATGATGAAGATGATATCCACCTAAATTTTTAGTATGGTCCATTATGGAGGTATTTTAGGATGGACTCAAGTCAAACTGGGTTGAGTCGGATCATTTTCGGGTGTGTTGTTATCGGAGTAATTTCCGTATTGAGCAGCTTCGGGTTGAATTATTAGCCTGAGACCGAAGTTCGAATTATGATTTAATTTTTTTTTTGTGTTAAGCAGGTGTATCTCTTATCGACAGTTAGGACAATCTCCTCGCATACTAAAGATAACTTGGCCATGTTCTTGGCTAAATGGAGTTGAACTGAAACGAACATAAACTAAGCCAAAAAGAACGGGGCTAATAGGTAAACTCCTCTTAAGACTGTCTTCTTCATTTGTAAGAGTCATGAATGATGAATGGAACTCATTACCACTTATTTTAAATATCATAGACGTTAACCCTTTACCATTCAAACCAACCAACATTGATAAAAAGAAATTGTTTTAAATAACCCCTTTGTGTCGTGATGGATTATTTGAATCGGCTGATGTTCGAGTCTGGTCAATTCAATTGCGGTCCCAATATATGAACTTACATTGAATCATTCCTTTCAAGTTAGATTTATTTTGTTTTCAACTTCACCTCCCATGTCATGGTTGTGGCCTTTGTTTCGGCTAATGCTTATTCAGTTGTCTTAATCTATTGATATAGTACCTATTGACCTTATTGTTTTGTCCAGTCCGTTTTTCTTAAGACCATTGCTTTTGGTCTGAAATAAGACGGGTAACATGTCATCATTTTACAATAAAATGTTGTTATTTTCTGATAACATGTTACCATTATTGTTCACATCATTTTCAAGGTAAAAAATGACACCTCTAGTCATAACATTTTGTGAATTAATTGGTTACAT
>LHUT01003813.1:0-10805 GCA_001412135.1 Silene latifolia subsp. alba
TATAACGACTGGGAGGGAGTATAAGTTATCACAATTTTTACTCAAGTGTTTTACTTTTTGTAAGTAGGCATGTTAGCCTATTTCGCTGTAAACCTCTGTAGTCTGAGGAGGACAAATCAGATCGGAGACAATGGCAGTCACTTTTTGCTATACAAATCAGATTGGAGACAATTTACTCAAGTGTTTTCTCCTTGGAGACAATGGCAGTCACTTTTTTTGCAGTGGAGTGAAGGAAACAATTTGCATAGCAATATTTCTTGATAAAGAAAGCAGTGGAAAATTTTGTTTATACATGAATTTATACATTTACTGGATAAAACAACCCTGGGCCTACTCTAAGACGCTGATGGGTGTTTGATCTATGAAACCTTAACCGTATTGCACTTTTGGGTGATTAATCAGACTTTCTAGAATTTGATCCATGCTGGCAAGTAGAAGCCACAAGATCAATGTTGACGAAGGAATCTTGGATTGCCATAATTCAGAAGATGGTTCTGTCAGCAAACCCATGGTGCATGTGGGCAAAAGCCACTGGTGATTATATAGGGAATAGTAGATTTTTCATGTCGGTAAATGAAGCTTTATTTTGGTGGATTTGAATGCTGAGAGTGTTACTTGTCATGTATTGATTTTGTAGATAACATGTTCCATGATAGCATGAGGCAAGGGCGCATGGCTATTTTTTTTTATTGCCTCTTGTTGCATATGGGTGACACCTCCAGTCTCTCATAGAAGCTATCTTTTACCTGTAAACAAGAAAAATAAGAAAGGACTTGAAATGACTACAACTTGATCTTCTGTGCTCATTGTCTGTAGTAACTTATTGTGCAATTAAGCAAATGCTAGCTTTCACGCCTCTGTCATATCTAATTATTCCCGTTGCTCGTTTTCCTTGTAAATCATGCAGGCGCTTGACACATTCAACACAGCTGTAGTTTCCCCAATTTACTATGTCATGTTCACTTCATTTACAATACTAGCTAGCGTGATCATGTTTAAGGTACTAATTTATACTTCTGATTTTCATTTTATTTAGCTAGTGCCGATTTTATTTATGATTGATGGTGAAATATATTATAGCTTCAACTATTAAGGAGAAGTTATCAGTTTTATCTAAAATCTAGCATAATTGTGAGAAGTTTTACCAGAAACTACTAGTAACTTGAAGAGAGTATGCTATACGTCCAGTTCAGGTTTACGATTGTCAGCTCAGTATTCTTGTTGGAGTGTTGGACATATTACGCATTTGTTGATTTATACATTTCAGTACATAATCTGAGATAACTCTGATTTTGTGTTTGATTTGTCCTTTTCGCAAAAGTTGTTTGGTTGTGCATCTTTGTTTACTCAAAATGCCTGTCTTGTAATAAAATTGATAAATCTTGATATGCCACTGTACAATTTGTCAGGCTGTTTGTACATGTTTACTCTTTAGATTAACTAAGATGGTTTTCAACTTACAGGACTGGGATAGGCAGAGTCCTACACAGATAGTGACCGAAATGTGTGGTTTTGTGACAATTCTAGCAGGGACCTTTCTTCTTCACAAAACAAAAGACTTATCTGATGGTATGCTTTTCCTGACCAACTTTTGATGAAATCTGGAGTCTTGGTTATAATTTTTTAATGCAAATTTCATTGAGTGACACAGTTGCATGTACTTTATCTATTCGTACTTGCATAAATACCGTCTTAAAAGATTTGTACTTGTATCTATGTGACTGTGTTCTAGTATGCTTCTTCCTTATTGGTTAGATTGCTAGGCTTGTGCTTCCTCACTTTAAATTGGTGCTATTTTTATTAGCCAGTGAGTTGTTTCATATTAAATTTGTCTGAGCTATACTACCCTTCTTGATCACACAATTAGGATAATTTAATATAAAAGGAGGGTTATAGTTAACACTTTTGTACAATATAATGTTTCCCACTGATGCCTGCTAATGCTGCTCAGGTCAGCATGCATAGTATCCTATAGCGTAGAGCTCGGTTTGAAAACAAGGTTATACACTTGAGCAGTAGATTTTGGTCTAAGCATTTACCAGAATATTTTTATGAATGAAAGAGGCAAAATGCTTTCATAGGTGATGACAACTAGTATTGAGAAAGGCTTAAAAGTGATGATCACTCTCGACACTTTTAAGTCTGTCAATTTTTCTTTTTGTATCAAACTGTATTAGATGCTTTTAAAATACACGTCAGTGACCCCACTTATTAATGATTATTAGCTCGAAGATAGTGTAGGCTTTTCTTTCCACTTGTACCCAGACTACCCACAAGTTAGTCTAGTCGTACTTTTTCTTCATGATACTACACCTTACTTTTTTCTGTCTCTACACACGAAACCTTGTGAGAATATCGGATAGATATCGTATCAGACAAATAGATAATGTCTTGAGCCGTAAAGTTCTTCCTTTTGATCGTATGATATTAAATTATCCGTGTCAGTTGCGGTTATGGTTGCTAAATATTGGTATCTGGATGTTGCTGATGTAAAGTGACGCATGGCAGCCATACTTTCAAAACATTTATCATACGCATTTAATCTTCACATATACTTCTGATCTGAAATCTAACTGGTACTAGTATGGGAGCTAGGTTGCACGAAAACGGACACGGACACGGACACGACACGGACACGGGACACGGGACACGGCACCTCGAAATTTTTAGGACACGGACACGGTAAAAAAAAATAATAATATACATATTAAAATAAAGGGAAATTGAAGTACGTTGTAACCAACCTCTAAACTTTGGTCATTTAAAGGCCACAAAGTCGTAAAATGACAAAACAAATACTAACGTTTTATACGTCAAAATCAAAAATGTCGTACAAAATACAAAGTTTCAATTTATAAACCCAAAAATAAGAGTAATATAACAAAATTACATAATATCAATTATAATTACATTATAATATACTACGTAATATCATTATTAATAAACCGAGTATAATTTCCCAAACATTACTTTTGTACCCATTTACCAACTCATCAAAACAAGGCACATTAATTGTATAATCTTACTTCTGGGTTCTGATCTGCTTCTCCCTCCCTCTTTCAATCTCTATTTTCTAATTTCTATATACATATACTCATCTATCCAATCTCCATTGAAACAATCATCAACACAATCTCCATATAAACAATCAAGCATGATACAAAAATCTCGTTTAACAAATTCATTCTAAACATGTACTAGTAGTTGGGCTGATCTGAGTTAAGGTAATTAACGGAAATCGACTTCAATTTGGCGGTCGCCGAAAACCCTAGATCCAATTTGGGGGAAAAATAAAACAAACTTGCAGTGCCGACTACCGAGAAGGAGTGGTCGACGGCAGCAGTCATCGGAGTGGTCGAAACGGAGGAGGTTTGCTGGTCGTCGCCGTCGGTATGGTCGAAGAGAAGGAAATTATGAATGGTCAAATGGTATGTCGAGGGAGTTTGAAAGACTTTTTTGTTTTGAAATTCCAATTTGCAGTGTCCAGATTGACACGGACCGTGTCCACAGTGTCTTGGCCGTGTCCAAGACGTTTTGTAATTAAGGTCGGACCAAGGACACGGTCCAAGGTGTGTCGGACACGTTTTTTGGCGTGTCGCGCGCGTGTCCGTGTCGGACACCGTGTCCGACACGGGAAGGCTAAAAGTTGGGCGTGTCCGTGCAACCTAGTATGGGAGTCCCATAAATAATGGGCAAGTAAAGATTATTGGTACAAATAACGGTGATAGTTTGAAATATACATTAATGGGGCCATATCAACATTTTTCATAACGGTGTTATATAGTTTTTAAAGATGAAGGAATCACGACCTGAACTTTCATTAGGTAATGGATTTTAGGTCACTTAGTAGGAGCATTTGTTAAGTTTTAAACCATGGTTGTGAGGCTGTTCCTTGCGCACTTTATGATAGCTTGTAATTGAACTTTCTGAACTGTGAGCTACATTGCAGGACTATCTAGCTCTTTGCCTGTGAAAATGAGCAAGCACATGGGAGAAAATGGGTTTGAGGAATCGGAGGGTATACCCCTCAGACGACAAGAATCAAGGTCTGAGGATTCTGAGGGTATACCCCTCAGACGGCAAGATTCACTAAGATCGCCTTGATATCTCGTGCCTACTGCTTCCGCAAAATGATACAACACTTATTTGCCAAGGGGTGAAACAAGCTTAACAAGCCCTTTTTTCACGGGACATACATAGATGGGTAGAAGAAAAAGGCATGTGTTTCTTGTATTTCTAATTGTTTCTCGGAGCAGCTGCCTTACATTACGTTCCTTCACCCGTGTGAGTCCAATTGCCTCCATCTACCCCCGGGAAAAAAAAATATTGTAATTTTTGTGGTAATATGATTATAATTATTGTGAATCAGTCATTGTCCTTGAATATAAACTACCTGGCACAAAGATGTGACACGGCAATTCTGAATCTGGAAGATATGTCGACGGTCATATACTCATGTAGTCTTATGTGGCCGGTTCAGGTGATACTACAGTGAATTCTTTGGCACCTGTGTATATGTCATTGAAGACGCATTGTCAATTCATTCAATCCTTTGTGATGTTCAATTTTTTCGTGTTGATTGTATTTTGGTTTTTGATAGAAAAAAAGATGGTATGACATCGTTGATTCTACGGAGTATGTCGCAAGAAGAATTCTTAGAAACACAACAGGATTTTATTTTCACAACCTTGCGCTTCTTTCTGTCTAAACATCGTAATGATCATTTGATTAATTGTATGAGCTCTGATAATTAGTAAGCAACAATTTGGTTTGTTTAATAGAGTAGTTTTTAAGTTAAGATCAACATTGTGCAGCCGATGATTAGAAGCGAATTCTATCTAGACCCGACAAACAGGTCTTGGGTCGGGTATGGATCAATTCTGACATTGGATCGTATTCAGCAGCTATTCTATTTAGACATTACTCCCAAGTTGGTCGTCATTCAGGTTGTGGTTCCAATCAAAAGTAAATGCTGAAGTAGTGCCCTAGACGGTCTTTTAGGAGACTTACTGTTGATAAACACGGTCACAATTCATCAAATTCCCAGCTCGTTTGCTTAAATTATAATACTGACATAACACTTGGACTTCATTTACAATAGTCACAAACTCGATTCCACATCTCGGCCCTGACATATTTTAGTGTGTAAATGATATTTCCTAGCTAATATAATAACTAACTAAATTATAGTATGAAATCAACCCCATCTATACCGATAATCGATCAATGTGGCCCTGTGGAATCCCAGTTCAAATCAAGCTCTACCAGAATGACAAAACTCAAACACAAATCATCCCACCCGATAACGCTACTTAGCCTGGACCTAACCCAAAACTAACGCCAATAGCAACTCAATTCAGTTCAGCTCCGCTCTATTCAGTTTAGTTCTGTTTAGCTTCATTCAATACCATTCAGCTTTTATCTTCACAAATTAACTCTTACTTCAGTTTAGCTTCATTCAATTCAGCTATTAAGTTCAGTTCAATCTCTCACTATTTTATAATATCCGCGGGAAAAAAAAAAGAAAAAAAAGCAAGCCATCCCCATGAAAAATCAAAAACTAGAGAAATGGTTAAAAACTCATTTTATACAAATTGTTTTTTGAAAATGATATAAATTGCATATTCTTGAGTTGTAATGCTACCCATCTATTGTAGTTGGGTCATTTTATACAAATTCTTATGTAAGACGTTTATTATCGTTTTTACATTTTATCTCCCCTTCGCAAAACTTGTGTACACAAAAAACTCTTTGCTAAAGCCTAAAACCCTGCATTCTTCACAGCAACAAAACCCTCCATTTCTATATACACTCGCATAACTATCACCAAAACCCGTCAGCATCATATTCGCCCTTGTCACTCCGTTTCCACCCAAAAAATACTATTATGCAATTTTGGGAGGATGAAAATCACCAATCAATTGACCTAATCTAGGTTTGTTTTCACTGTTACACTTCTTTAATTTACTTGATTAGCATTTAGCAATTAATTTGTGTGTTTATATTGCATTTTAGTTATGGATTAATTGAAACACTGTCAATTTTATTTAAATGCATAAAAAAATTGCAGTATTAGGTTATAGATTTCTTGGTAGTTCAATTAATCAATCCATTAGAAAGCCAACATTTTTATGCAAATTATTGAATCAATTGGGTCGAAACCCTAATGGGTTTTCGCTATCTCGGGCGCTTTCGGTTGGGGCGGAGTTTCGAAATGATAGGGTAGGGTTTCAAAATGATAGGGTAGGGTTTCGAAATGATAGGGTGGGGTATAGAAATGAAAGGAAAAAACCCGACCCGGATGACCCAATGAGCTTAATGAAGGAAGATGGGGTTGGGGTTTGCTCACAGATGTGGATTGAGAATTTTCGAGACCCGGAAAGGACTGTCACCAATTTGACTACATATATTAGGAAATTTGAGTTGTGGGTGTTGGCATATCAGAAGGTGTATGCTGATGAGGTTGGGTCTTATTTGCCTCGGAATTCGATACAAAGGGTGGCATTGGAGGATTTGTTGGCTCTTAGGAATGCTGTTCTTGATGATAGGTTTAAGTGGGGTGCAAGGTTGAATTTTTATATTAGGTCTCCGAGGGATAAGACGGATTATGATTCGTTGTCAAAGAGGAAGATTAAGAATATATTGACCACTACGCAGCCTACCCCGTTTCAAGATAGGGTTGTTCAGGAGGTTTTATTTATGGTTTTGGAGCCGATTTATGAGGCACGGTTTTCTCAGAAGTCGTATGCTTTTAGACCTGGTAGAACGTCTCATACTGTTTTGAGGGTTATTAGGAGGAGTTTTGCGGGGTATTTGTGGTATATTAAAGGAGATTTGAGTACCATTCTTGACGGAATGAAGGTGGGGATGGTGGTGAATGCTTTAATGAAGGATGTGAGAGATAAAAAGGTTATTGATTTGATAAGAGCAGCCTTGGTGACACCGGTGATTGTGACGAAGATTGAAGATGGTGTGAAAATAAAGAAAAAGAGTCGAAAGTATCAGAAGAAGAAGGTTTTAGCAGACGATGAACCGAAGCCTGATCCATATTGGTTGGAAACTTTTTTTGGGTTTGCTCCGGAGGAGGCAGGAAAGGCTCCGTCTTGGGGTCATTGTGGGATTCTAACACCACTCCTAGCAAATATATGCTTGAATGAGTTGGATCATTGGATGGAGGATAAGATCAAGGAGTTCTATCGTCCTTCTAAAAGTGATGTCATATGGAATACGCCAGAAGGTGAAGCAGAACAAGGGAATACTTCGTGGCCTGAGTTTGTCCCCACTAGTGGACCCGATAAAACCCGGAAACTGGATTATATCAGATATGGTGGTCACATTTTGATCGGAGTTCGAGGACCTAGAGCTGATGCCGGTATATTGAGAAGGCAGTTAATTGAATTCTGTGATGAAAAGTATCTCCTCAAGCTCGACAATGAGTGTCTACCTATAGAGCACATAACTAAAGGCATTATGTTTCTCGACCATGTGTTATGTCGAAGGGTTGTTTATCCCACACTCCGTTACACTGCCTCAGGCGGAAAAATTATTAGTGAGAAAGGTGTGGGGACTCTTTTGTCAGTTACCGCGAGTTTGAAGCAATGTATTAGGCAATTTAGGAAATTGGGCTTTCTGAAGGGGGATCGAGACCCGGATCCACAGCCTTGTTTCAGAATGTTTCATGCTACTCAAGCTCACACAAATGCTCAGATGAATAAGCTTCTCTCTACTATGGTTGAGTGGTATAGGTATGCCGATAACAGAAAGAAAATAGTTAATTTTTGCTCTTATATTCTTCGAGGTTCACTTGCCAAACTGTATGCTGCAAAATATAAACTTCGTTCACGTGCCAAAGTGTACAAGATTAGTAGCCGTACCCTTAGTCGCCCTTTGAAGGAAAAAAAAGGGCTGTCACCTGAGTACCAGAACATGTTGAGAATGGGTCTTGCGGAGTCCATAGAGGGGTTAAAGTATACGAGGATGTCACATGTCCCTGAAACTGATTACTCCCCTTTTGTGAGTAATTGGAGACCTGACCATGAAAAGGCATTGACGGAGTATCTGAGTCTTAGTGATCCAAAGACCTTGGAGGATCAATTGAAATGCATTAAAGAGCAAGGGCTAATATCACCTCAAGATTATGTTTCGATGCTCGTATGGAATTATAAAAGAAATGCTACTTTAGGAGATAAGCTCTCCTCATACGGTCGTGGTCAGTCTATTGCTGAAGATAATCAAAAGTTTCTGCTGGAATCTGGTGGTGAGAAATTTGATAAAAAAGATGATGAAGAAGAAGAAGAGGAAAATAAAGAAAATGTTGGCATTGGACATATATGAGGTATGTTGCTTTCTTGTCGTTTTTGATGTTCTGCGAACAAAGGAAGAACCCATGCCTAACAGTAGAAATATGTATTTTACTTCTGGGTAGTTCATGAGCAACTTTTTATCAAGATTATGACAATACCTTGTAAAATACTCCGTGCAATTGAGTGTATTCCATTTCCAATTTTCTCAATGTTACGTTCCCTATTTTTATAAGCTTGATTTACATTTTCTTGCACGCTGTAGAATTTAACTGCTGTACATTTTCTGAGCCCACATCATTCCCCCTCCGTCCTTGTTACTTCGACATATTACTTTGGTTGTTTGGTGCGTGTCACCACGGTATGACACTTTTAACACTTTTAGCCCAAAATCATGAAAATTTCCAGATAATAGCTGTGTTCGACACTTGCAAGTTGCAACTGAGTAACAACCAATTACTCCTATTTATACTACTAGCTAAGGGGGATATTACAAGCATAGTCCCTGGATATTAGATATATTCCTGATATTTTGGAATCAGAGACTACTTGAACGATTTATTGTCAAAGTCCGGTTGTTTTGAAAAGAGTGTTGAAATATTATTAAGTGCCTCTGATGTACAAGAGACGAGAAAATGGGAGTTTGGTCTTGTGTGAGATCATGTAATAGTATAACAATGGTATCCATACGTAGACGATTTTTGCTACGACAACAACAACATTACCTTGTGCCTCATTAGTTACTGCAAATATGTGCTTTTCTCTAATTTTGTGAGAGTGAAAAACTTGACATGAGATATGAAAGACTTGTCAAAAGTATCGAGGAGGAAAACAGGATTCAATGGTTAATAGTTGTTGTTCATGTTTGCATTACATTTGAGAGATTCTGGAGCAAATTTCTGGTTATGAAAGACAGGAGGACTCAATGTTGACATAATTATGGAGTTATCAGCATCTTATTTAGAGTTGGCCATTTTCTTTAACCCTTTGAGGCTTTGATGTGTATATAACTAAGAGACGGGAAAATGGGAGGTTAGTCTTGTGTGACTACCATACGCAGACGATTTTTACTTTACAGGAAGCAACCTGTAATCACCTGTAATGCAGCTATCCACTAGTTTTATAGAGTGGTTTAGACTTAAGCTTATGCTTTTCTCCAATTTTATCGGTCCCTGGTTTATTTCGCTATTCCTGACATCTTGTTGCTGTTAGAAAAGTTTCGTGTATGTATAATGTGTGTTGTTGGGCTATATTAGTTAATACGGAGTAATTGTTTATGTTTGCATTGCATTAGAGAAATTCTGGAGAAAATTTATTGTTGTGAAAGACAGGACTCATTGTTGACATACTTATGGCGAAGGTCGGGACTCGGGTTTGGTGAAGGGTTTAGGTCAAGGATAGTGGGGTTTGTTGGGGCAGATGAGCAAGGTGGCTTTGGATGATGTTTGACTGCTTGGAGTGGGTCATCAGCTCATTACTACTCTGTATTAACTAAAATACCCTAATGTAGAAGACGATAACTATTGATCAGGACGAAGGAATAACTTTGAGCTTTTTTTCCTGAAACATTTTTCTATTTCACTTTAAAAATTCCCAATATTCAAGATTTTCAGTGTATTTTTTTTTCCGAAAATGTGTTTACGTGCTCGGTATCCTATTAATAATTCTAATGTATGACGGATTTTGTTCGTCACAAATGAGATTTTGTCCAAGTTTTTTAGTTTGTACGGAGTAATACGCTTGTCCGTATGCAAAGGTACGTTACGTCATTCAATAATTCCAAGATGTGGTAGTCTGATCTAGCAATATTTATTTTCGTGAGGTTAACAAAGTCGCCGCAATTTAATTGATTGTAGACATTCTTGGCGTCTAATTAATTCTTTGACGTGGTTTTAAAGCCTATAAAATAAAATGATTAGATTCAACTTACCTATCTTATTCAAAAGAATGTATTAATTGATCACATGTTCGTATATAATTCATAAATTCCATAATTGGTTTAACTTTATAAAAGAAAGACTAGTTTTCTCTAAGACGGTGATATCCGTCTTAATAATAAAACAGATCAAATATCATTCCACAGGTATATAAGACAAACATTTGTCTTTCCAATGTATTCTACTTTTGTTCTATTCTTCCTACATTGGCATATTTGGCTCGTCTTAAAGGAGAATTTGCCGTGAAATAAAGACGGCAAAAGAGCATCAACATAGTTTTTTTTTTTTTTTTTTTTTTTTTTTTTTTTTTTTTTTTTTTTTTTTTTTTTTCTTCCCCCCCAAAAATTTTTTCGGCCCAAAAAAACTTTTTTTTTTTTTTTTTTTTTTTTTTTTTTTTTTTTTTTTTTTTTTTTTTTTCCCTTTTTTTTTTTTTCACTTTTTTTTTTTTTTTTATTTTTTTTTTTTTTTTTTTTTTTTTTTTTCACTCTCATCCCTCTTCTTTTTCTCTTCTTTTTTTTTTTTCTTTTTCTTTCTTACACTTATCTTACTTACTATCTCCACACACCCC
>LHUT01003814.1:6210-19171 GCA_001412135.1 Silene latifolia subsp. alba
TCTACCGCTAATACAAAATATTAATAATAATAAATTTACAATTAAATTTCAAATTGAGTTAAATATCATTTTATTATTATTTTCTTTAATGTTTCTATCTAAAATACCGCGCATTCGCACAAGATATATACTAATAAAAAAGAATAAAAGAATAATAAAAAGCTTAAAAGATGGTCTTCTAAAAATCAAACTGAGTAACTGGAAACGAGGAAAATCGGAGAATATGAAGAAATTACAGATCTATAATCGTGTAAAAAAAAATTCAACAACAGTAAGCCATCCCCATACCACTTTTCCCAAATTCACCTCAAAAACAAATCCTGCTAAAGAAACCCAAGCCTGGTTGAAGCATTGGCAGAGAAAGAGGAACATTTTGATGGAATTTAAGCGCACCTGATTTCCATCAAAAATCTCTTTAGTAATTGCATTAAAGCCATAATCATATGATTTCCATTCTCTTGCCAGTAATACTAATAAAAATGGACAACTTTATGATAATCTTAGATTTCCATTTCAAACACTTAAAACGGAGGAACACCCAACACAAATACTCCCAACACAATTGCTAGTTGTGTTTTGCTAGAATCAAATTATGAGATTAAAACTCAACGATTTTTCTGTTTAAATTCTTGTTTCTTTTAAACCTTCGAACCAAAGATATATGACTAAAGGTAACTCTCCGGTGTCAAAATGGAGAGTAGTCAAATCTTAAAAAGGTTAAAAAAGAATCAAGAAAATAGACTAAGAGGGTGTTTGGTTGGCTACTTTGGAATATAATAGAATAGATTGAGTCCATTCAAGCGTTTGATTGAGTGATTTTGGAATGGAGTTAGATACTCAATAGATTTTAACTCTACTCCAACCTCTTG
The DNA here is from genome assembly GCA_001412135.1 of Silene latifolia subsp. alba. Lineage (NCBI taxonomy): Eukaryota > Viridiplantae > Streptophyta > Magnoliopsida > Caryophyllales > Caryophyllaceae > Silene > Silene latifolia. Next base: position 7,080 of record LHUT01003814.1, read on the forward strand.
GAATCTCATACTCACCCCTTCCTCTTGGATTCCAACTTCATTCCTTCATATTAAAATGAACCAAACAAGTTTGTAAAGGAATGAAATTAAAACCTCATACTACTATGGTTTCTCATTACATTTCATTCGATTTCTACCCACTGAACCAAACGACCCCTAAATAAATACTCCCTCAGTAGTGCGTACCAGGTAACATGGTAAAAATGAGGGAAACCAAGAAAAGAGGGCAAAAGAGGAAAACAAGCTTGTATTATTGGGTTCGTTCGTGTGTGGGGGCACAAGTTGATATTTATGTAAATATAAGGAGAAAATAAGAGTATTATTGTCAATTTACAGTCCATTTATATTATGTTTGTTACCTTTGGATTGGTACGAAAGGAGCAGGCTTTCTCTCTCCCTCAAAATTTAGAGAGAGGAAGTGTGCTATTGACCCGACAAAACCCAATCGGTCAGCTCCCGTTCATCAACCGAAACTCAAGAGGGGGGAAATTAAAATAAACATCAGAAGTTCAGAACAAGAAGCGAAGAGGTAGTGCAAGCAAAATTGCAACTACAGCTTTGCCTGTTAATTCGACACAATCACGAAGAAAATCCTTTGGCCATGGAAGCTGGTACATTCGAAACCCTAATTGCATCTCGTTACATCTCTTTTACTCTACCACTTACTTCCATTTCATGCCCAACTGATTATTTTCACACGAATCGCATTCAAATTTCTGTTCTTGATCCACCATCTCAACCCATTAATTCTCCTCCTAAAGTAGCAGCCATGTTAGTCCCTAAATTCCGTGAAAATGATTGGATTTTCTCCACTGAATCTGGTCATCTACAGCTTTTATTTACTTCTCCACAGTTTTCTAGGTTTATTTTAATTGGTAATGCTCAGAATAATGATGATTATAATGTCGGTAATTTGTATAAAAGATCATGTGAAATTAGCCCATTTTGTAGGGAGGAATTAGAGCGAAGTTTATATCCTATTTTGATGATTTTATTGCCCATGAAATTTGATAAAGTTTGTAACTTTGATGTTCCCTTTTTGTGTTATGAGGATAATTTGATTAGCAGTGTGATTATAGACATGTGTGTTGGACCTTGTGTGGGTGAGATGTTGGTTGAAGATGTCGAAATTGAGGGTCGTTCGAGGGAGTTTAGGAGACGGTTGAGGTTTAAGAGGATGCCCAATTTAGTACAGACTGAGATATGTATTCTGCCTAGTGGGGTTGATGACAAGAGTTTGGATTCTGTAGTTATTGAGAAAGCGGAGTTTTGTCTGAATTTAGGGGTTTTGGTGCATCCTTATTTGGCTCCAATGGTTGCTGGTCTAGCTTTGGTTGCTGAGTACCTACAGGAAAGGTTTGATTCGGGGGTTCGACCAAGAGGGTTTTGCGTGGGTGTTGGAGGTGGGGCTTTGCTTAGTTTTCTTTCAATGCAATTGGGTTTTGAGGTTGTAGGTGTGGAGATAGATGAAGTGGTTTTGAAAGTCGCGAAAAGTTATTTTGGACTAAAAACGGGTGAAGGTATTCAGCTTTGTGTTGGTGATGGGATTGACATATTGAAGAAGGTTGCTTGCCTCGATGCGAAAACCAAATCAAGCTCTATGGTTGGAAATTATTGTACATATAAGTTGGATGCTTTTGGGGACAAATTTGATGTTATTATGGTTGACTTGGATTCTAGTGATTCTAAAATGGGCATTAGCGCTCCAACACCCGAGTTCTTACAGAAGGATGTGCTTCTAGCTGCCAACTCATCTCTTTCAGAACACGGCATTCTGGTTTTAAATGTAATGCCTCAGAGTCAGACATTCTATGATCTGGTTGTACATGAATTGCAAAAAGCTTTTGTTGATTTGCATGAGATACAACTCAAGGATACAGAAAATTATGTCCTTATTGCTTCAAAAACATCAAGTAGTTTGGACTCCAGTGTTTCAGAGAATGCGTTCCTGAAGAAGCTGAAGTCTGTTATATCAGATGTATTTATTGATGCAATTAGAAAACTGTGAATGCTGTTATAGGGCCTTCCCTCTGAAAACAATTCGAAGAGCTATTTTGTATTGAACGTAAACTACCATGTGATAACCATTCAAAACGGGTAATAGCCGGCTATGTGGACCAAAAACAGGAGCTGGAAGTTTGAAGATCACTTTGGTATAAGATCTCTCTTTCTATATTGCCTATAATTTTTATAAAGCCAAATGCATTGTTTTGTCTTCCCATCATGCGCATATGATTTTGTTGCCTGTGTGCGGCGCACACCTCTCAAAAATAACCCTACGGTCTCTAACTAATGCAGTTAGGGAAAGTCGGGATCAGGGAGACAAATCGTATTATAAATACTGTTAAACAAGTTTGTCGTGTTGCAGTTCAGGTGGTTTGATTTAATTGACTAAACTAAAACAATATGTAAATGACAGAAATGTAAATGTTAATAAGACTATATGGAGAAAGAATTAGGGTCGTCAGTTCATTATGGATGTCAAAGGGCAAGGGCAAGGGCAAGACACGAGTCATAAATCAATCTAGTAAATCGGTCTAAAGGGTAGTGAACTAGTGATAAGGTCCTCTCGAATCGCTAATTGTCCTAGAATGCACCTAACGGACTCTCGCTATGTATTAGGGTACTTTATCGATTGTAACAGGTCTATTCCAATTACCAAGTCAAATAAGCAATTAAGGCCTTTAACTAATTAATTGCTATTAAAGATTAAAGATTGCAATTAACGATTTAGACTAATAAAGTCTATTGATTTGCTAACCGTATACAAATCCCTAATTAATCCATAAATCTCCTAAACCCTAGTGAACTAATTAGCTACACATAATCAGATTAACGAGAATAACAATAATAATAGAAATAGTAGATGAATTCATAGCTAAAGAACGATCTAAACAATTAAGCATAAAAATAGAGATTCAAAGAGGAAGAATAAATAAGACAATGAAGATGAACGAAGAACAAAAGATTAAATTGATTACCGAATAAAGGGAAAGAGTAGAGAATAACAAAGTTTCGATCCAATCTAAGAAAATAACCAAGTTCTAAGAGAGTGATTAAGGAAGAGGATTAGGGTTCTAAAACTGAATGATAAAGCGTAGTGAACAAAATGGTCTTTCGTTCCTTTTATATTAGGAGTTAATCCATCGAAATTATATCTTAAATTAAAATAGAACTGACGAATTATTATGCCTTAATACGCAAGTTGATAAACCCAGACATCAGGTCGGTTAACCGACCTAGGCACCAGGTCGGTACACCTACCCCTATAACAGCGTGTTTCACTCTTTCCGAGCTCTAGCGACGATCTCACTAGCTTCCGGCACTTCTAAACATCCCCCAAGCCCCCTTAGCAGCTCGAATTGGGTCAAACACCTCCGTGCCTCTAAATGTGTCCGGTAAGGCTCCAAAATGCGTACTTTGGATACGTTACAAGCATGTGATACCCATGTAGCGAAAGCGAGGAGGAAAGGCAAGGAAAACGACTCTAAAGAGCGCAAACTAGAAGCTACATGCAATGCCAAACATATCAATAAGTGTGTACAAAATGAATTTATGAGCCTGTCTCACTAAGCGTCTAGTCTTTTTCGCCCCGGTGTATTATTCTTAGAAATCTGATTTCATATACTATAGCTTGTTTTCTCACATAAGTTTTCAAAATTAAAACATCATGTATGCTAATTAAAGTGGATAGACTGGATACGATATGCATGTTATATCTACTATCAATACTCTGCAATGGAACTTATTGAACATACCCTTGTTTATAATTTAGCTCTCCATTACAGAACCTTGAGACTCGGTTGTTGTGTAGTTAGCATGTTTGAGAAGGATTTACTTTTTCTTGGTGTACACAACAATGTCATGTATGTCATATCAAAGGACTTTGATCTTTGGATTTTTAAACTCTTCAATAACTTCTTCAGCCATTGCCATATTTGTCTTCCTTCTTTAGCATGAAGCAGAATAGTCTTCTTTGTATTATATAACTTTCATAGTTCAGTTACTTTACCCAGTTAAGGTTGCGTTTGCGTTGAACAACCCTAATTGCCTTGGTGGTAACCTCTACACATGCACACAATCCCTGTCTCCAAAAACAAAGGGACCGCCATACAGGTGGGTAACCAGTCTAACCACAATATTATGTGTACGTTAGATCAAAATATGAATTTGTATGGTTAAGTTTTTTTTGAAGTTCATTGTTATGATTATGTAATACAATTATTAGTTTTTATTTTTCTGCACAAACTGTAATCGCACATGTATCAATTGTTTGATTTTAGAAATATCATAAATCCCTTGCTTTATATAAAAAGGAGAATCGCTCCTCATGTTGATGTTTGTGTAATGTCTGAAAGTACCGATTTTACCCTCAGCACCCGTCTTAGTTTGAGAAGGCGCAAGGCTCACTGCTCACTGCTCACTGAGGCGATGGGGTCCCAAGAGGCTAAGGCGCAAGGTGCGAGGCGAAGGCGCACACCTTTTGCACATGAGGCGCACTGATTTTTCTGAAGAATATCCATATTTTACAATCAAATTTTGTGCGAGAATAGTCCCTTTTTTTTGTTTTAAAGAGGGCTAACATGTTTTTAAAAGTGAAAATTAAGGATAAGGGGGGTGAAAAGAAGGGTAAAATAAAAGAATTTTGAAAAAAATATGGAATTGCACACTAATGCACCTCGTGTGCGCCTCATGCGCCTTTTGCATTCCATTCACCTCTGAGTGTCTGATGCGATCTGGTTGGCACCCGTCATCATCGATGTGAAACAATAACTACAGGGCAGAGCCATTTTGAAACCCCTCTAAGTTCCCCCCAAATTATTCATCCTCCAAATCCTTGCCCCTTCACTATTTTCTTAACTTTGGATGGGGGGAGGAAATGGAGATTAGGGAAGGGGAGCAATGGAGCTATCCCTACAAATTTTAGGATTTTCATTCCTATTAGAGGAGGAAAAATGTATCCTTCCCTTTCCCTTCTAATTCCCCCCATCCAAACATGCCTTTATTGTTGCCTACAACATGTTGGCTTAACGCCTTTGTGTGAGTTTTTGTGAGCAAAAATTGAGGCATTTGAGTGATAAAAACATAGTTGGAAATGTTGGCGTAAGGGTCAGTGCCTAATTTATTAAGTTCATATTTGTTGTCACAGATGCTTTTCTTAACCTACTTTGGTGCATAGTGGCAATGCTTTTATTCGATGTTGTTGAATTCGAAATGGGCTTGGCCATACCCGAAAGGAGAGAGAGAGCGACCACTACAGAAGTCCAAACTCCAAGGGAACTCCTTCTTTCGTAAACCAATTGGCATAGGAGGAGAACTCCTAGGCCTTATAGCAACTCTCCACTCCACCACCAATGTGGGACTTCACATGTGGATTTCTTATATTCCAACAGATGTAAACCTATGTATAGTTTGTTTCTTCTGATTATGGCCTCTACTTTACGATAAGCACGTGCACATCAAATTAGTGAAGGTTAAACCGTTAAAGTTTATTCTGTAATCAGTGACTGAGTATAAGACCAACGAACTTCACAAAGCCTAAGAGTTTGCATTGGTACTGCATGCGAATGAATGCCGCGTAACGAAATAAAGGGTTAGTGAAAAAAAGTCTAAACAGAGGCTCTTGCTTCTAAGAAAAACGGAATAGAACAAACTGATTCTCAAGTCAAAAGAATAAATACTGAATTCTTCTACGGAGGTGTGGTTATGGGATTTCTGTGAATTTTATATGAAGTATATATATGTTTGATTGAACTAAGCTATGTTAGGTTGATATTTGATGAAGCAATTTTTTTTGTTGTTTCATCACTGGCTTTGGCCACTGGGATGTATAACGTATTAGGGTGAAATCATGTGGTGCTTAAAAGAGAAATATATGAATATGGCTTAGAATGTTCTTGCTCGCAGGCCTAGGAGATTTATTGCCTTCTGCTCTTGTGAGGAGGCGCAAACTTGATGTAACGACCCGAACTAGAGTTTTTACAGAAGGAGTAATATGTGAAAATTGTCGTGTGATTAGAAATGATGGTTCATTGTATTTCAAGTCCCTTCCCTGTGTCTTTGTCTCTTTGATACTGATACTCCTCTTAAGCAAGTCTCTTAAGATAATTTTGTCTTCTCATCTTTCTTAGATAGAGCGAGTTTGTACTTTATGTACATCTTAACAACTTAACCTTTTAAATGCAGCATCTACAATGCGAAGATTAAGGAGATTGTATTTATTGCTGGCTGATTAATGTGTAATGAAGCCATTTCCCTATGCTGAAGCTGTTTCAAGTAAAAAATGCATCCAGCTGTTGTGACAATCAAATTCCTTGAGCAAAGTGATATTCATGAATAATTAATTAGGTAAAATTTCTGCATATTTCTTACTGAGTGATTTTGTGAAGGAAGCTCAAATTCAACAGATTGCCTCATTGGTGCTCCTAGCTTATATTTGTTGGCATTAGTTCATAATCCCCGACTCCCCGGTAGGGTGTTTATTAAACATGGCAAAATTGACCCGACCCGACACTCGAACGCAAGACCCGAGCTTGATGCTAAACCCGTATTGACCTTACCCACTATAACTCAACCCGAATGTTTATTGTTGCAAACTGATTATTATCCATGAATAACTCGATAATATTTGACTAGAAAATTACCCGAACCTGTAATAACCTGGTCCGGTCCGGACCCGACCCGGTTGACCCGTTTGCCAGGTTTAGTGGTTATAATATGCTATCTTGGATATACCCACGATTTTCAGATTTTTACCTTTTCCTAATAAAAATTCACTGTGAAACTTACCTAGTATTATTTGGTGTTACGGAGTATTTTCTTTTGAAATAAATTGTGAATCATTTTTTGATGATGAAGAAGAAAAGAAACATTGCTTGAGCTTTATATTCATACAACCTTATTGGAGATGAAGCTCATTCTCTGAGTCAACCTTAATCTCCCACAAGCTCCCACACTACGTCGTTCATTTTACCTTGTTGGCGTGATTTAGGAAGTTTGTTTATATAATTACCATGTTGAAGAACTATAGCAACGTAAGTAATATTTAGTTAGATACTTAGATTCCTACCTAAGTACATAAAGCATGTAGAACTCGGTCATTTTTTTTTTCTGGCTCAGGAAAAAGAAAGGGAGATTCAGCTAGAGGGATAGCAGATCTAAGGCAAAAGATAAATGTTTAGTTTAAGCTGGCTGTTATGTTACTAAGACTCGCCGACGCGATGTTGTGTGCAGCACTGTTGAGTGTTGACACTCCGCTTTAAAAGTTAAGCGAGACGCGAATAAAGTCAAACAAGTGTATTGACTTGTTGACCTATTAGTGGACATGGACAGGACTCAATTTTTAAATATTATCAGTCAGGACTTGGTTAGACTGTACACCTGGAAGACTCCTAAATATTAAAGTTGATCTCAGGAAAGCATTTGATTCTATTGAGTGGGTGTTTGTGCACCAAATGTCAGAATCCCTGAATTTTCTTCCTAAGGTTATTGGATGGATTATGTAGTGTATTTACAACTACTAGCTTTTCCATTGCTTTGAATGGACAGTTTCATTGATTTTTTTAAAGGTTGTAGGGGGCTGTGGCAAGGGGATCCCATATCCCCTTTGATTTTCACTATTTGTATGGAGTACCTCAGTAAGAATCCTTGATGTGGCTTGCGGTCTGCCTGGCTTTAAATTTCATCCTCTGTAATAATCTCAAGCTTATCCATTTAATGTTTGCTGATTACTTCTTGTTGTTCTGCTAAGGTGACATTCCCTCTATCTTCACTTTAATGGAGGTGTTTAGTAGCTTCTCTAAGGCCTCTGGACTGCATATCGGTAATGGAAAATCTGATATGTACTTTAATGGTATGCAGCATGACCCTTATTAGGGATGTTATCCGACCCTTATTAGGGATGTTATCCAGGATACAGGGTTCAAAAAGGGTGAGATCCCTTTCAAGTATCTGGGGGTTAAGATATCTTATAAAAGGCTTACTAAAATTGATTGTAATATTTTGGTGGATAGAATGATCAGCGGAGTAAGGGGATGGAATATTAGGACGATTTCTTATGCTGGCAGGCTTGTTTTGGTGAAATCTGTGCTCTCCACTATCCATAATTATTGGTCTCAGATCTTCATTCTTCCTATGAGGGTGATGGAAAGAATTCAGGCCTTGTGTAGGAATTTTCTGTGGGAAGGGACTGTGCAAGGGGAAGAAACAAGGGGGCCAGGGATTCTTGATAGTAATATTTGGAATGTGGCTGCCTGGTAAATTGGTATGGTGGATTGCTAGTAAACACGACCATTTATGGATTAAATGGGTTGATGGTGTTTATTTGAAAGGCAGACCTTGGCTGAATTATGAACCTACAAGTCTTAGCTCTTGGCATGGAGGAAGGTGTGTGAGGTTAAGAATAGACTCAAAAATGGTTACATTCAAGGAAAGTGGCTGGTCAAGGATACCGATTACACTATTGCTTCTGGTTATGAGTGGCTGAGGTGCTGAGTCCTGGCAATAACCTGAAAGTGAGCTGGTTTAATGTTGTTTGTAATAGATTTAATAGTCCTAAATGTGCTTTCATTATGTGGTTGATTCAGCAGCAGAGGTTGCTCACCCTTGATAGATTGGAAAGAATGGTTCTTGATAGAATCATTACCATCTCTTTCTAGATTGTGTTTATGCTAAGAGGTGTTTTCAGATTCTGGAGGATTGGCTTCATATCCCTGCATCAAGTTTGTCCAATTGTGAAGTTATCTTGCGTATGAGAAGATTGTTTATGTTTACTAGATTGGTGATAAGCTCGATTGTTGTGGGTGTGCATTATGAAATCTGGAAAGTCAGGAATGCTAGTCGAATTGATGGATATGTTACTACTCCTGGTAGGTTGATTCGAGGAGTGAAGGATGACTGTAAAAGGCGTAGTTCTGGAGTGTTCAGGGTCCTATGAAGGTGGCAGACATGATTGGTATGTAGCTGCTGGTCTTTCATGAGGAATATTTGTAGTTTTTTGTTTAATGCTTTGTATTGAAAGTTGATAGTAGCTTATTGTTTTGTTTTTTGTTTGTTTGAAAATGNCGGGCGGGATTAGGTGTTCGATCAAAAGTGCTTCCTAATACGTACCCTCACCCCTTACTCCAGATCTCTGTGAACATCCGTGTTCATTGGCATCCACGAGAGTCATTCTAGACATAGAATGCTAAGGGTAACGAGTTCTTGGTGTTCATGTCACTACTTTGTGTCTTGACATGGCACGAGGTATTCGAACGGTTTCCAATTTTCCACAATAAATTGGTGGCGACTCCACAAATGAAAACGCTTGTTTCCCAAGTGCGCTCGTGGGCCCCCCGTGTCCACAGAAAGAATGGGTGTTTAGGTTCAGAAGGAATGCTTTAATTGTGGGGTTAAAGATGAGAATCATTACCATCTCTTTCTAGATTGTGTTTATGCTAAGAGGTGTTTTCAGATTCTGGAGGATTGGCTTCATATCCCTGTATCAAGTTTGGCCAATTGTGAAGTTATCTTGCGTATGAGAAGATTGTCTATGTTAACTAGGTTGGTGATAAGCTCGATTGTTGTGGGTTTGTAGTATGAAATCTGGAAAGTCAGGAATGCTAGTCGAATTGATGGATATGTTACTGCTCCTGGTAGGTTGATTCGAGGAGTAAAGGATGACTGTAAAAGGCGTATTTCTGGAGTGTTTCAGGGTTGTGGCTCCGATAAAGGTGGCTGACAAGCATTGGTGTGTAGCTGCTGGTCTGTTACGAAGGCATATTTGTAGTTTTTGTTTAATGTTTGTATTGGACGTTGATAGTAGCTGATTGTTTTGTTTGTTGGAAAATGGATGTTGGATGTAATGGTGCTACGCTAGTTTAAGTTGATAGTAGTCGACATGGTTTGAGTTCTTACACTAGAATTAATTTATTGTTTAAGTTGATTTTTTTTATTGCTTTTATAGACCTGTAAATGCGTAAATTGCTTGTATAAGTTCGATTGCTCTTATTTCTCTCTCACATCGTCAATGTGAATCTTCACGGTGTTTCACCTATTGCAAACTAAAAATTATTTACTTGTCTTCTGGTTTGTAGATGTATCTTCTGAAGCTAGGTTTCTTTCAAAGAGTCCTTTAGGAGTGAGTCGCAGCAGTCTGTTCGACGATTTGGCTTCTTTTCCCAAAGAGCTACATGGAAGCTATTGGTGATTCACACAACACAGCTAACTGGTACAGGCATAAGATTGATATAAGGTGCATGGATAAGATTTGGCTTCTTTACCTGAATTGTTTGTTTTGGATCATTGAAGAGTACGAGTCGTGATGGACAAACTTCTACACTCAGCGCGAAAAGGTCTAAGTCTCGATGACTATCTGACGAGACATTAGCTTGCGATCCAAGATATGTTAGCTTGTCCATTGATATATCAGTATAAAAGCATTACCAGCTAACTATTATATATGGAAGGTGGAAAATGCTTTCTTCACATGTTTTTGTGCGTGAAAATATGTCTAAATTCAAGTTCAAGCTTCATGCACTTGTAAGGGAGGGAACTACATGGAATATGATGGTTGTCTACGGAACTTGTTTATTTGGTTGGCGCAAAGATCTTGTACAGTTACGAGGGCAGGGACACATCAATTATCCGACTTGGATAAGTCACTTCTGAAATTATCCGACTTGTAAGAGTGAGCTGTAGAGTGGAGCTTGTGGCTATAAGCAGGAGAAGAACGACGGGTGTGCACACCATTTCTAGCCTAAGCTTTGGGTCCAAAATAGTAAACTTGGTACGGAGTACTTTTTGTTAACTCCATTGTGACGGACTTCTTCGATTTGCTAGACTCCTTCATCTTTATTCATGCATTTGTCTATCATTCCCTTCCACTTTTCGTTCCTTTTCTGATTGCAATCGAATGTGAACTCTTATCCAAATAAATAAGTAATCATATTGGAGATAGGTATATATTACATTCATACAAAAGGAATGAATATTTTGTGTTGTTTGTAAACAATATTTAGTTTGAGTTCCACAAAATTGTGTAGGGTGACGACATTTTCATACTATGGATTTGGTACATAGTAATTTTATAATTTGTCCATTGTTTGTGTTTGAAAAAAAATTAAATTTGTCATTTTTTTAATAATTGATTTTTCTTAGAAAGCACCAGTTTATTTTTTACTACATTTTCATAAATAACACCTAAAATTGTTAATTTTGTGTAAACTTAGGAAATTATTTTTCAACCTTCCTCAAAATAAACTTAGAGTTGAGATTATTTATGTTAAATACTCCTAATTATTTTCCCACCTTCCTCAGTAGGAATGAATTCGAAGTTCAAAGATAATAGTGGAAATGAAACGAAAATGGAAAATTCACGTGCTACCCTGAACTGTCACCTTTTTTAAGGTGCCCTATATTTTAAATTTGTATTCATGGTTCTCTACATATCTGATTTTCATGCACAGTATGCCTTTTTTTATCACTATAATTTTTTTTCGAAATGACTATAACTTCTAGATTGGAACTCGGAATCAGCCAAATTTTGTTGTAGAATGTCATGATACGATTTGAGAAAAAAAAAAAAAAAACAAATTCAACTGATGTTTTCTAGATTTTTTTTACGAGAATCTCAAATCAACTATAACTTCGATCTTAAATTTATGAATAATTATTTTCGTTTTATTAAATTATAGATTTCGAAGAGGTAATCAATTTTTTTTTAAAAAAAGCTAGCCACTTGTAATATATATTCTATGATTTTTGCTTAATTGAAGATTTTAAGAACATTAAAAAGGTCCATTGTGCTCGAAAATCAAACAGTAAAAATACCAGGTGCACAAATATAAAAAGGTTAGGTAACAATGTAACACGTACCAAAGTACTGTGTGAATTAGTCTGTCCGAACCCGACTTGCACTCGACCCAATTTAACCCAACCCGAGTATTTATCATCTTCAGATAAATTGACAACAACCCACCAAAAAATGTCTCGGTTCTTAAATAGGCCAACTCGACTCAATTTCTTGCCAACCCGAAAATCAAAAACCGAATCATCCCAACTCACATCTGATCCGTTTGCCTGGTCTAGGGCTAGGGATGTCAATGGGGCGGGGT
>LHUT01003817.1:0-15133 GCA_001412135.1 Silene latifolia subsp. alba
ATAGAAATACGTGCAAAAATAGGCTAAAAAGACTATATAAAAAGCACGTATCACATATCTTTTGACTCCCTTCATCAAAAGCTCATCAATCATGAACTAACTCTCAAAAACACGACACCCTCCTCTTCTTCAACCTTTCCTGTCACGGCACTTGCTGCTCAACACTGTCCATCCCACAACCGCTCCTACACTCGGTCCACCACCCAATCCTCCTCACCACCATTCCTTCCCACCCCTGCCAACACACCAGCAAATGAAGACCAACCCCCTTTCAAAGGACGCTGTCAATATTGCAAAAATCTGGGCCACTATCTCACCATCTGTCGGAAATTCAAACGTGATTTCCCACAAATCCAACTCCCTGACTTCCCTCTTCCTTCTCAAACTGCACCTCGCACCTCTGCCTCACCACAAGCTCACACGGATGCTGCCACAGTACCAACCTCCTCTCGTCCCTGGATTGTTGATAGTGGTGCCAGCCATCACCTCACAAATGACCTTGCTAATCTATCTCTGCACTCCCCATACGATGGTTCAGACGATGTGATAATTGGTGATGGTACCTCTCTACCCATCTCCAATATAGGTTCTTTCATAATTCATACTTCTTCCTTCTCGTTAAATTTTTCAAATGTTTTACATGTTCCCCGTATCTCTCATAAAATTTTGTCAGTTTCTCAATTTTGTCGAGATAATAACGCGCTCATTGAATTTTCCTCTTCTTCTTTTCTTATCAAGGGTATTTAAACGAACCAGGTGTTGCTTCAAGGTGAACTTGAAGATGGCGTTTATCTTTGGTACCCACCCGCACCCCAAGTCAATCTTGGCTTCTTAGGCACTTCCGTCACATGGCATCATAAATTAGGGCATCCGTCTAAGTCCATTACAGCTTATTTACGCAATAATTTTAATTTAAATATTCCGTCTTCTACTTTCTCGAATTGTAATGCTTGTGACATTAATAAAAGTCATAAACTAGCTTTTTCCGATTCATCATTATCGTCTACTGCCCCTCTTGAATTAATTTTCTCCGACGTCTGGACATCTCCAGTTCTTTCTTATGACAATTATAAATACTATGTTATATTTGTCGATCATTTTACTAAATAAATATGGCTTTATCCCATCAAAAACAAATTCGACACCTCTATTGTCTTTCATCGTTTTAAAGCTCTTGTAGAAAAGTTTTTTAATCGACCTATTAAACAGCTATTCTCTGACAACGGAGGTGAATATATAAAATTTCGCCCTCCTTATCATTAGCTGGAATATCTCACCTCACATCCCCTCCTCACACCCCCGAACACAACGGGTATGCTGAGCGTCGTCACCGTCACATTGTTGAAACAGGCTTATCGCTTCTCTCCCACGCCAGTTTACCACTTGAATATTGGTCACATGCCTTTATCACATCTGTCTACTTAATCAACCGTCTCCCTACACGGACCCTTTCCAACTCCTCCCCTTATCTCAACCTATTCTATAAATCACCCAATTATGAAAAACTTCGAAGTTTTGGATGTTTGTGTTATCCATGGCTTCTTCCCTATGCCTCCCACAAGCTTGACACTCGCTCCAAACCTTGCATTTTTGTAGGGTACTCCGCTTCTCAAAGTGCGTATCACTGTCTTGATCCTATCACTAATCGAGTCTATACTTCTCGCCATGTCAAATTTGTCGAGGACACCTTCCCATTTTCTGCACTCACTAAGCAAACTACATCGTCTGACTACTCCCCTGATCGTTGGTGCAACATTCTTTTGCCTCTACTTCCCGTGTCCTTACCCAATGCCACGTCCGATACCTCTTCCTCCACCTTACCCTCTACTGATTCTTCAGCCTCATCTACCACTTCCCTTCTCACCCCTGACCCTCAACCGTCCCCTGCCTTCCCTCTGTCCGGTGCCTCCCCTCACTCCCCTGCCTCACTTGTGTCAAATCCCACATCCCCTGCTTCTTCCACTCCCTCGCTGACTGCATCCTTCTCCTCCAGTAGTACACCACCGCCACCCCCTCCTCCTCGAACAGTCACCACTCGCCTCCAAAATAATATCCGAAAACTGAACCCCAAATATGCAAAACTTGTTACGGTGTCTGGTCCTCATTTTCTTCCTACCTCGGCAAAACAGGCTCTCTCCATTCCCCACTGGCGAGATGTTATGCTAGACGAATATACTGCCCTCACTAACAATAAAACATGGTCTCTTGTCCCTCCTCAATCTGGCCGAAACTTGATTGGTTGTAAATGGGGGTGTAGGATTAAATATAATCCCGATAACACAATTCATAAGTACAAAGCTCGGCTCGTTGCTAAAGGATTCAATCAACGACCGGGCCTTGATTACTCGGAAACATTTAGTCCGGTTGTAAAACCGGCTACGGTTCATCTTCTCCTCTCACTTGCTGTCTCAAATAAATGGTCATTGCGTCAACTTGATGTTAATAATGCTTTTCTTCAAGGTTCACTAACATATTCAATATATATGTCGCATCCGCCTGGTTTCATTGATGCCACTACTCCGTCTCATCATTGTCTGCTCTCTAAGGCAATTTATGGTCTCAAACAAGCGCCTCGCGCCTGGTATACTGAACTCAAGTCCGCTATACTTTCTTATGGTTTTCGTGTTTCTCCAGCAGATCCCTCCTTGTTTATCTGCTATGCCTCTTCTTCTCCTATTTTTCTATTGGTTTATGTTGATGATATTATAGTTACAGGACCATCTACAAGTCACCTGTCTTCTTTTATTGCCACTCTTGCAGCACGCTTTTCCCTCAAAGACCTAGTTCCTCTCTCGTACTTCTTAGGTGTTGAAGTTACGCCCAACTCCGCAGGTATTCTTCTCACTCAGTCCAAATATAAATTGGATTTTATTGAACGATTTAAGATGCACAAATCCAAGCCCCTACCAACTCCTATTTCCTCTCATCCGCCAATGCTACGGTCTCATGGCTCTCCCATATCCAATCCGTCTGATTATCGCGCTATAGTGGGCAGCCTTCTATATCTTGCCTTGACTCGTCCTGACATCTCTTTTACGGTAAATAAATTAGCTCAGTTTATGTCTGCTCCCACTGATTTGCACTGGCTGGCCGCCAAGCGCCTGCTTCGCTATCTCCACGGTTCACTGTATGTTGGTCTCCAAATTTTTCGTGACTCTCCTCTCACTCTTCACAGTTACTGTGATGCGGATTTTGCTGGGTACAAAGACGATTACGTTTCCACTACTGGTTACATTATTTATCTCGGCTGAAATCCAATCACCTGGTCCTCTCGCAAACAACGCACGTTGGCGCTCTCTACCACTGAAGCTGAGTTTCGGGCTATCGCTGATACTAGAGTTGACCTTGAGTGGGTTCATGCTCTTCTTACTGATGTTGGTGTTTCTTTGTCTACTCCTCCTGTTCTTTATTGTGACAACTTAAGTGCCACGCACTACTCAGCCAATCCTGTCTTCCATTCTCGTATGAAGCATGTAGTTATTGCCTTTCATTTTGTTCGTGAACGTATTAAATCCCAGCAGCTACGGGTTCAACATATTGCTAGCCGTGATCAGTTGGCTGACCTTCTTACGAAATCATTGCCTCGTCCGCGCTTCTCCGACCTATGTTCCAAGATTGGTTTGTCCACCGGGACGTCCATCTTGCGGGGGCGTGTTAGTCATTAATAATTGTTATCTATATTTTCCATATCTTTCTCGTATATACGTTTCTTGCTCGTCACTTCGTAGATCTTTCATGTAATTATTTAGCTTATATTTCTTTGATTTCTTTCCTTTAGTTTAGGCAATTCTATTATTGGTTTCCTACTTCTTGTATTTGTAAACCTATATATAATGTAATCTATTGAATGAATACAATACACAACATTCAAATCAATTCTCTCTATTCCAACACCTACCACCGTGAGCATGGTCATAAATTTCGATCGCCAAGGCGGAGTATGGGCTAAGAAATTTGCAAGGGCCATGGTTCATATGGGTGCCATTGAAGTGCTTACCGGTGCTGAGGGTGAAATTAGAAAGAACTGCAGGGTCATTAACAGTTGATTAAGTTGTTTCGCTTAGGTTTTTTAGGCTCTTCTTAATTCGTCGAGTCAATTCTCTGATTCTTTGATTTGGAAGTACAAAAGTGTATAAACTGTGAGTAATAATACGTACTATTGTTGGACAAATAAACTTGCTTGAATGCATACAAATTCTTTGAACATTATTTTCGCGATACCCTCTTATGTTGAATCCATTTTTGCACACTATTCCAGAAAACATTACATGTATGTCTCTGTAAGTTTTTTTTGTCCATTATTTATTGTCTTTGTGTTTGGGATCCATTATTAAGAAAATTGACTGTTAACTCAAAACAATTGATTTGATCCACAACAACAATAACACACAGTGCAATGACGGCTTTAATATGCTTAAGCCTAAAAATATGGCTAAAGCCTAAAAATTAGATTTAACTTATACTTGAAGGATATAAGTGAGAATAACTAGGAAATTTAAGGGTACAAATGAGTTTTTCTGAAAAATAGGGGTATAAATGAAATTAGCTTATACCAAAAGGGTGCAAATCAGAATTTTCCAAGGATTTTTCTTGTAGTGACATTATAATGATATCATTATATGTATTTAAGGAGAATGATGTAATTTTTTAGGATATTTTACGTTGTACCCCAAATTTTATGGTATACCCTTGAACTCTATATATTAGTTTATACTATGACCTTATTTATGTCTTTACTCATTAGTTTCTTAGTTGATTTATTAAATCGTCTCTTAACTATTCTAATTACTCGATAACTGTGACCCCCGTGATTTAGCAATAAGTAAATCACATACGCAACAAAAACATGGACCTTTTAAAGCTTTTTCAATGAAAATAAAACCGCGGAGTCGCTGGCATAAAAACCAAAGTAAACTGAGTTTCAAAATTCATACAAAGCATATGAATAGTTCATTTGCGAACGTAAATACAAAGGGATCTCAATCCCTTTTATGAACTAACTAAGGTAGTTAGAAGCTTAGTTAGTTATATTGAGGTTGTTACAAGGTTGTTATAGAGGTAGTTAGTCGGTTAGAGGGTTTGTTAGACTAGCTACATGATCTTCCTATATATAAAGGAGGTCTCTCATTGTACACAACACAATTTTACATAATACAAAATATAATTCTTTCAATTCTTCTTTCTTCTCTCTCATACATTCATCATCTTCAAGTTATCTTAGTACATCTTCATCATTACATCAATCTGGTGATGAAGGTTCATATGGTATCAGTCACATAGGTTACGATCTTGATTGATCAAATTCACTTCCGCGCCATTAATTTTCTTCTTATTCCTTCCTTTCTTTACACAAATTACCAATTTTTTTTCCTGAATCTCATCATGCCTGAATCAATTCCTTCTTCTGATCAAACGTCTGATCAATACTTTCCATTTGATGATCCTCTTTTTCTTACTCAGAATGATCAACCCAACTTGAAGCTTACTGATATACTGTTTGACGGCACAAACTTCTTGCAGTGGCAACGAGATGTTGTCCAAGCTTTGTTGTCTAAAAACAAGTCCAACTTCATTACTGGTGAATGCTTTATGCCTGAGAAGAATGATAAGACCTATAATTAATAGATCAGATGTGATCTCTTAGTTCTGCGATGGATTCTTCATTCCATTGCTCCACCACTTTGTGAAAATCTTCAGTATGCAGTTTCTGCCAAGAATTCGTGGTCTGAGATAGTTGAACGTTATGGTCAACTTAATGTTCTTGAACTGTATGAACTGAAGAAGGATTTCATCAATGCCAAGCAGGATAATTTTCCATTAATTGAGTGTTATAGCCGGATGAAGAATCTTTGGGAAAGCATAGATCAGATGGATCCGGTTCCAATGTGTGTTTGTGGTGTTATGTCTAAATGCACATGTTAGATTCTGAAGAAGATCTTGGATAGGGAGACACATTCTAAACTCATTCAGCTGTTAATGGGGTTGAATTCTAGCTATGAGCAGGTTCAAACTACTGTTCTTTCCATGGATCCTTTGCCTTCAATCAACAGGACATTGGGTTTGCTACAAAAGATTGAGAAGCAAAAGGTCATTAATGATTCTGTCAATGAATTTTCTGTGGAAAATGCTTCTTTTGTGTCTAAGAAGAGGTTCAACAATCAAAGTCTTCAAGGACAATCTTCCAAGAAGGTTAAAGAAGATGTTGCAGTCCCTGGTTCTATTGCTGTTTGTGAGCATTGTACTAAGCCTGGTCATGTCATTGCTGATTGTCATCGTCTCAAGACTTGAACTTTCTGTAATATCAAGAGTCATATCATTGAGAGATGCTACAAGTATAAGGCTTTTAAGAAGAGGAAGGGTAAGATTAACGAGTCTTCTGTTCCAGCTGCCAACAATGTGTTGGTTTCTCATCATGATCAGGATGAAGAATATGTTGATCTTTCTCCTATTGATAGTATTGTTCCTTTTACCTAACCTATTCACTATCCTGGAATGCCAGCTAATGTGTCTTCTGACATGGTTCAAGGAATCATCAATTCTGCTATTCTGGTGAGAATTCTTCTCTACACTCTGCTGTCAATTTTGCAGGGATGGTTTCTGATCATTGTTCCTTTCCTGTTAAATTTATGATTCATAGTACTCATATATGTTCATGGATAGTGGACACTGGTGCTTCTGAGCATATTACTTTTCAGTATACTTTATTACACAATGTTAAGATCTTAATCAAACCTATATATGTGGCCTTACCTGATGGAACACTAAAAAAGGTTTTTAAGACAGGTCAAGTGTATTTTACTGAAAGTATTATGCTTCCGAATGTGCTTTATATCCCTGATTTTAGGCAAAATTTGTTATCTGTTGGTAAACTAGTGTCATTAACTGGTTTGCTTGTTTGTTTTTTATCATCTAAATGCTTATTTTAGGACCCTTCAAATAAGTCCATTGTTGCTGTTGCTCAGAGAACATGCGATTTCTATAGGATTAATATCAAATCTAAAGTTGATATCTCTGTATCTCATAGTTCAGTACCTAGTAGAAATGTATCTACAGCATTTCTTTCTTCTAAGAATACTTCAGCTGAGAATAATTGTAATATTTCCTTAGTTCATGCCAGATTTGGTCATTCTTCCTTAGAAAAACCACAACATGTTCCTTGTATTGAACTCAATGGAATAAACAATATTTTTTGTGAGACTTGTCTTCTGGCTAAGCATCATGTTCTTCCTTTTAATAGAAGTGTTTTCCATGCAAAGAAATGCTTTGATCTGGTGCACATGGATGTTTGGGGTCCATATAGGACTCAGTCTAGTACAGGAGCCAGATCATTTCTCACTGTCCTAGATGCTTACTCTAGGAATACTTGGGTCTTCCTCTTACAGAATAAGACATAAATCCCTGGTTTGATAAAAAGTTTTGTGACATATGTTGAGAATCAGTTTGCATCTCAAATAAAAATTATTAGGTCTGACAATGGCACATAAATCTTTCAGAAACAATGTGAAGAATTTTTTCAGACTAAAGGTATTAAACACCAGAGAAGTATAGCAGGTAGGCCTCAGCAAAATGGTCGTGTAGAGAGAAAGCATAGACATCTTCTAGAAACAGTTAGAGCTCTTAAATTTCAGTCTAATGTTCCTCTGAAGTTTTGGTCTGAATGCTTATTAACCGCTACTTATCTGATAAATAAAATGCCTACTAAGTTGCTTAATTGGAAATCTCCATATGAAGTAATTTTTGGAGAAGCACCACAGTATAATGAGTTGAAGGTTTTTAGTTCACTTTGTTTTGCAACTAGAACCTCAACTGATAAATTTAAACCTAGAGCAAGTAAATGTGTTTTTTCTAGGATACCCTTTTAATCAAAAGGGGTATAAGGTTTATGATTTAGAGAAGCATATCTTATTTATAAGCAGGGATGTGATCTTTAAAGAGGATTATTTTCCTTATAAAAATGATGTTGATTTACAACAACATAATGATTTTACACTAGTAGACCTGTGTTCTGATGGCTTAAATGGTCCTATTTCAACAAGGAACAATACAGCTACAGAATTGTCATCTGGTCCAAACCAAGATAATATTATTCCTACATTTATCAATTATTTAAATCCTTCTATTGGAGTTTCTAATTCTCCTCCACATTCAGAGGTTACAGTTAATGAACCCCTGACATCTTCTAGATTAAATATTCCTGAGATTGTTCCATCTACAACAGTTGTGCAGGATCATGCTAGCAATGATTCTGATGCAGGGAGGCCTGTTAGGACTAAATATGCTTCATCTAGAATGAAAGGATTTCATTGTGCATTACCTCCTTCACTACAGCATCCTAATGCTTTATATGTTCAGGTTTTAAATGACATAAGTGGTTTTAATAAGGAATATGTCAGATCTTTGTGTAGTGTTTTGACTGAGTCTGAACCTAGTTCTTTTAAACAAGCATCTGCTGATCCTAGATGGGTCTTGGCTATGGATCAGGAGTTAAAAGCTCTTGAGGATAATTGGACTTGGGAACTCACTACTCTACCACCTAATAAACAAGCCATAGGTAGTAAGTGGGTTTACAAGATCAAATATAAATCTGATGGCACTGTTGAGAGGTTCAAGGCTAGATTGGTAGCTAAAGGGTATAACTAGGTAGAGGGTAAAGATTATAAGCATACTTTCTCCCCAGTTGCCAAATTTGCAACTGTTAGAACTCTGCTTGCTGTGCCTTCTATTAAAAAATGGCCCTTACATCAACTAGATATAAATAATACCTTTTTACATGGTTTTATTGAAGAATACGTATATATGAAGCCTCCTCAAGGATATAAAGCTAAGAAAGGACTTGTTTGCAGGCTTATTAGGTAATTGTATGGCCTTAAACATGCATCAAGAGAATGGAATCTGAAACTCTACAAGTTTTTGGTCGGTTTAGGTTTTACTCAATCTAAATATGATTATTCTCTGTTCACTAAGCACGATGTTCTCTCAGATAAGTTTGTCATTGCCTTGATTTATGTGTCTTGATTTCTGGTAGTTCGTTTGAAGAGATACAAGCTTTAAAGTATAGTTTGCATTCTAAATTTACTATTAAGGATCTTGGTCCAGCCAGGTATTTTGTGGGTTTAGAAATTGCTAGAAATGAGAAGGATATTGTTCTCAATCAGAGAAAGTACATACTTGATATTCTAAAGGATACAGGCATGGAGAACTGTAATACTGCAAGTTTTCCAATGCAAAAAGGTCTTAAACTTTCTACTGATGCAGGCAGTCTACTTCCTGAACCTGAGATTTATAGGAGTTTAGTTGGGAAGTTATTATATCTTAACATGACAAGGCCTGATTTGTCCTATAGTGTTCAACACTTGAGTCAGTTTCTAAGTAAACCCAGAGACACTTATTTGAATGCTGCATATCATGTTCTTAAATATCTTAAGCAAACTGTGAATGCTGGTTTGTTTTATTCTGCACAATCCTCTTTCAATGTCAAGGCTTTCACTGATGCTGATTGGGCCACCTGTGCTTTCTCTTGTCGTTCCTTAAGTGGTATTGTGTGTTCTTGGGAGACTCACTCATCAGTTAGAAAACGAAGAAACAAAAAACCGTGAGTAAAAGTTCATCAGAAGCTGAGTAAAGAAGTATGTCATACCACTACAAGAAATCCTATTTCGGGCGACTAAAAATGGCGACTGACATGTTCCTGTAGTGTACACATCTGCTGAACTGGTCTGGTTGGTGAACATTTTGCAAGAATTACATGTTCCTGTCAAGCTTCTTATTCCTTTGTATTGTGACAGCACTGCAGCCCAACACATTGCAAGGAATTCAGTATTTCATGAGCGCACGAAACATCTCAATGTTGATTGCCATTTTGTACTGGATAAAAAGCTAGAGGGGTTTCTTCTTACTCAGCATGTCAAGAGTTCTCTTCAATTAGTAGACATTATGACTAAACCACTGGGGGCTTCAGCTCATCATTCTCTTTCTGTCAAGCTTGGGCTCAATCTGGGTCCTTATAGTCCAGCTTGAGAGGGGGGGGGGGGGGGGGGGGGGGGTATGAACTAACTAAGGTAGTTAGAAGCTTAGTTAGTTATATTGAGGTTGTTACAAGGTTGTGTAGTTAGTCAGTTAGAGGGTTTGTTAGACTAGCTACATGATCTTTCTATATATAAAAGAGGTCTCTCATTGTACACAACACAATTTTACATAATACAAAATATAATTCTTTCAATTCTTCTCTCTCACACATTCATCATCTTCAAGTTATCTTAGTACATCTTCATCATTACATCAATCCTGGTGATGAAGGTTCATACCTTTAACACACAATAGAAACCCAAATGAAATGAGTTTAAGCTAAACGTTAAAGAGGGGCAGTTATTGTATGATAAGTTGACCAAATTGAGTGCGTAAGATTAAATTGCCGATCAAAGACACTTCGAAAATAAAAAGGTAAACAATTGAGCGAAAGATTCTAAAATGGAATAGGTAAACAAATAACCGGAACAGAGAGAGCATGTTTATGTAAAAAATTAATGTAAATGGGGTCTTGCATGGATAACTTATTTCCAAAAAAAAAAAAAATAATCCTCCCAAATTAATGTAAAACAGTTTTACAACCGCGTAGTGTAATTATTTTAGTGGTTTATTGTTTGAGAACTAATGTACGAGAAACTTTGTTATGCATTTTATTAATGATGAAATAATAATTGAGGGTGAGTTATCAAATTGCATATCAGTTACATTACTAAAAGAAAAAGGATAACAATTGACTGTAATATTGGAATAGGACAACAAATAACCGAAAACGAGAGAGTAGTCATTTGTTTCTTAAAAAATATTACTCCATCCGTCTCGGTCATTTGTTGTCCTTTTCCATTTTAGGTGTCTCAGTCATTTGTTGTCCTTTCTATATTAGGAATGCATTTGATGAACAATTTGGTCATTCAGACTCAATTTGGTCCCCATGTCATTTAGTAATTGACTCTCTCATCTTTTCTTGTTTTTGTGCAAAAACTAGGGGTCGCCAATAGAATTTGAAGGCCTTGTTCCAAATTTTATTTTGAGGCCCTATTTTATATTTAATTTCAGATTTGAAGTATCACTTTTGTTAATGAATGAGATGAAAAGAGTATCTATTTACATTAGATGGATTGAGCGAAATATAATGTGAACTTTGACAGTAATTATTGTATAAGACGACCTAACATTGTGAAACGGTCTCATTATATAAATACTAATTCTAATTTCTTAACATTAAAAGAGTAATTTTTTAATTACATGTGAGACCGTTTTTTTCTATATTTTTCCTTTTCTATTTGCATTTTGATGTATGTGTTCACCCATGAAAGGTTCTAAAGGNNTCAGTCGACCCCAAATCATTTTGTTGTTGTGAAAATGTGAAATTTAAAGTTTGACAAAAGATAAGAGTACAAAATTCCAGAGACTAGCAACGTACATATTTTAGCCAGTTCTACATAAATAAACAACTTACGGAGTAAATAAAATTAAAACAAAAAACAATTGAATAAAGAAAGAAGAAGGTGAGGCCCACAAAGAAAATTAAATGGCAAAAAATATGACAATTATGAAAGTCGAACACAGGTTCCTTTAACAAGAGGGATAGGAAGTCTACCACTTTGACAAGTGATATCCTTTCTTGGATTTGTTTGGGCAACAGGGTGATATCAGTTCTGGGATGCGTGCAGGTTGATATTTCACCAATTTTGCCTGTTTCTTACTCTGCTTGTGTTCCGAGACTGTAATCCAGGCGGTTCCACAAAGGATGTGCAGTCCTGAAGCTGACGAGTAACTGGAAGAGGGATTTTGTGAATAGAAGAGGGCTTGTTCCAAGAGATGAAGTTGGGATTTGTTTGGATAAATCGAATCACAGGCGAATAGTATTGTAATATAATTTATCAGTTGGGATTTGTTTGTACTCTCTTCTCAACAAATCAACAAATTATAATACCCCTTACTTTATTGCTCACATTATTTTTTGTAGAATAGTATTGCACTGCGCGTAAGTATTATGTTAATTATCAGGTTTTTGTAAGGAGAAGCCATATGAGTTTAGTTTTGTAGCTCTGAATTCTTAGATATGTAAGCGTCGTCATGTAGTATTCTGACCGAAACTAATTCAACTATGTTGTACACTTGTACTCGTATATGCTATTTTGCGATTTCAGACTGTTTTTATTCTAATATTTGTAGCTTACATTCCGAATTTCTCAATCAGTACTGCATTCCCTTGTAAAAAATTGTTCCAAATACCCTAAAGCAATTTACATCTTCTGTAAGTTCCAGAACAGTGTGCTTTCTCCTCGCAGTCGAGCTTAAGCATCACAGTAAATAATTCGACTAACAGGTTGATGATAGCTGCATGATTCAAGATTAAATCCCCCGACTAACAGGTTGATGATAGCAACCGAGCTGGAGAATCATACTCTTTTGCTTTCCTTGTTCATCATATTCACATTTGTAAACATACTTAGGTATGACACTACTTAATGAAAAACACACTTGAGAGATGCTTACAATTTACACAATCTCATTTTGGACGGTCTCATGTTGTCCTGAGAATGAGCACTGACGCATATATATACTAATTATTCCGTGTTGATCTCCATTATCAACCACTACAAGTTTTAGACATGTTAAGATCAAGTTAGTTATTTCCAAGATTGATTCTATGTTACTTCGACTCTTCACTTTTGTAGGGTACTCAGACACTTGTTGTAGGCAACACAAGTAAATTTCACAATAATAGCCAAGTCAGACCAATGGCGTCTTTAGGATAAAGAAATTTAAAGAGGGTCGAGACTTGAACCCTTGACTTAAGGTTTAAATAAGCATTCAGTCAACTGCAAAGTAACTTATACTCCGTATAATAACATTGTTCAACGTTTGCTTTAACTCAACTCCCACGTCAACATCAAACACATTCACCCGAAGCCCATCTGGCTTGTCGATTAGAAGTCGACTACACTCGTCGAGATGAGGAATAATGTGATTCTGCATTATTTCTTTTCTGATGAGAAGCCTATGTTGTGCATTGCAGTAGCTGACAGTCAGTACTTTCCTCACAGTCCAGTCGATGCCACACTCAGGAAGGTACATCCTTAGTGGGACCGCTTCTATAACATCCTCACAACATTCACTGCTTTCACCAGAGTTACTAGGGCCGCCATAATCAGAGTAAGAGACAACCGAATTTTGTGAAACATTAAACTGTTGGTTTCTTCGGTTGAATGACGAAACCCTCAATTTTTTCTTGAGCAAAGAAATCAAAGAACGGGGCGCCGTTGAGTTCAGACTTCAGCATCGAAGAATTGAACTACAAAACCAACACCAACATCACTCGAATAAGGTTTCGGTTCCATAGTGAGACTTGTTTTATGCTTCTTGAAATTAAGGTTTTCGACGCAATCAATTGGAGAATTGGGGATAATATTGTGAGGGAATTCTGGGTTGTAAAATTGAGAGGAATCAAAACAAGTTTCGGCTTCTTTTCGCTTACTCATGATTGAAGTTAATCAACTAATTGTTTGTGGGTGAAATTGTTGAGGAAATCAGAGAAATTATAATTCTAGGGTTACGAAAACAGAGATGAAGAAGAGAGTAATTTAGAGAAGGAATGATTGAATTATGAGAGTTGTGAGATAGGATTAAGTGATTATATAAAATGGAAAGATTGAAATAAGGAAAGTTAGAGAAATTAGGGATTTGTAGTTCTGAGTTTTGAAATTTCTTCAACTATGGCGGTGTGTTTATCTAACGGTACTATTCTCTACTTCTGACTTGAGTTGGCGCGCTATCAGTCACTTCCAAGCATCAAAACCGCGTCTTTTCCCCCCTAGTTTGCTCTTTTTGTAAAACTAATTTTAATCCCGTGTAATTTACACAGGTTATTTTTAAAATTATTATATATTAAACATGTTAACTAATAAGAATATGAATAATTTTTTATGTTATATTGCAATTTGGGAGAGACCGTCGACAAACCATTTTCTGTAACTAAGATGACTCTTTAATTTTGTACTTTGAGACGTGAGATCGTTTCTCATGAGTTTTATGTATTTGTTAATATATCTATTAATGTAAACAAATGATTAAGTGTCTCTCATGTAAATTTTATTTAGTCAAATTTAAAGTAAATAATAGCATACCCATACAATTTATATGGGATTACTCCCTCTGCCTCAGTTATTATTTACATATTTATTTTTTAGGTGTCTTATTCATTTAATTATTTTTCTATATTAAGAATGTTTCTAATAGATATATTTGATCACTCACATTAATTATTTTGTTCACTTATCATTCAATAACCATGACCAAGTTTGAAGAACCCCAGACTAGGTGATGAAGACATAGTAGTTAATGAATGAAGACATGAAGACAATTTGAAAATATGAAGATGTATAGATGAAGATACGAATAAAATTATGAATATATGTATGTATTATGTTTTGTGAGATTATAGAACTGTAAAGTATTGGTAGAGATTGTATATTCATTCAATGATCAATTGTACCTTTCCAATTACATGAGTTGTTAGTATTTATAACAACTCTCAAACTGACTTAACAACCAATTGACTGTAATTAACTTAACCTTAGTTAGATTAACTAACTTCTAACTAGCTTCTAGTCTTTGCAACTAACTCTATAAGTCCTTATATCCAATATACCCCCTTAAGCTAGATTGCTTTGAAATAATAGACCAAGTTAAGCTTAGAAGAGATAAAATTGTGTTGATCAGCTCCTAATGGCTTTGTCATAATGTCAGCTGGCTGTAGGCCTGTTCTGATGTGTTTGGTAACCAGAAATCATTGCTGTTGTTTATCTCTGACAAAATGACAGTCAATGCTCAAATGCTTTGTTCTCTCATGGAAAACAGGATTTTCTGAGATGTGTAAGGCTGCTTTGTTGTCACAATAAAGACTAATGGGATGAGAAACTATAACACCCAAATCCTACAATAAGGCTGCTAACCATACTAATTCAGATGTGGTATAGGACAGACTCCTGTATTCTGGCTCAGCAGAACTTTTGCTGACAGTAGCCTGTTTCTTAGTTTTCCAAGACACCAATGACTAGGGTTGAGCAAAAAATATCCGATCCGATTTTTTTTCCGAATCCGA
>LHUT01003818.1:0-15018 GCA_001412135.1 Silene latifolia subsp. alba
CTAAATATTCATCCTTACTTCTTCCTAAACTTGTATTACCGTAAAATACATAAACTGCACACCTCTAAATACTAAAATCCGGTCCACAACTTAAATATCTCGATCCAATTCACCCGCTTCTAAATTCTTCCATCAAAGACAAAACATCCCAAACAGTCACAAAAATCCGATCCAATTTCCGCTCCGAATGGAATTCCTCTTCAAGTCCACATACCACAACTATGCGAAAAAATGCGCGCCATTATGTAAACATATCCACCCCCTCGTAGACTCCAAATTTCAATTCAAACAAACAATCCTTTCCATCGTTCCATACAACTTCATCACAAACGGCTTTCTTAACACTTATCTCCACTTCTCACCCTCTTCACTAAAAAAAATGCGAACACGATTCCTAACTCCGAACTACTTCACCCCCGTCACCGCAGCTGAAACCCTAAATTTCCTCCGCTTTCCTCTCTCTCCTCTTTCCGCCGTCTCCGCCTCCGTCGCGACATCCGCCGTCGATTTCTACGACGAGCTTCTTCGGTCCGCCGTTGATTCGATTTCCTGTGCTGTCGACCTTCACCTCGATAATCTCCCTGTTGATGAGGATGCTTTATCGAAGTTTTACTCTGATGTTCTTCCTCACACTATTGACGTTGACTATGACGGTTTTCCGGTCAATGTCGGTGTTAGTAGTGGAATTGTTGATGTTCCGGAGGTATATTTACGAATTGTTGTAAGAATTGCGATTATTATGCTGTAATTTTGTTAGTGTTTGATTATCGTCTGTATATTCTGATTTTAGGTTCGTCAAACTAGCGACGTTGATTATGACGATTGTTCGGTTAATGTCGGAGTTAATAGCGGAACTGTTCAATTTCGAGAGGTATATTTCTGAATTGTTATAGAAATTGAGATTCTTACACTCCAATTTATTAGTGATTGATTGACTTGTAGTTTGGTATAATCAGTTGGTTTCAAGTATTTTAGGTTTGCGTTGTTTATTTTGTTGCGGTGGATGAAATTTTGTTAAATATGTGTATCTGATGCTAGTTGTTATTCCTCATGCTATTGACGTTGATTATAGCGGTTTCCGGTCAATGCCGGTGTTAGTAGCGGAACTGATTGTGTTCCGGAGGTATATTTATGAGTTTTTAAATTGAGATTGTTGTACTGTAATTTTATGAGCGTTTGAATGTTTTATTGTTGATATAATCTGTTATTGTTTAGGTTTTGTGATTGCTTGTGTTTTTTTATGTCAATGTGGAAGCTGGAAATTTGTTAAACGTGTAGTTTAGTAAGATGTGATTCATGCGTTTTGGTATGATTCGTCCAATTGTAAAATTTTGTAGTTGCTTGTGTTTAGTATGTCGATGTTGAATATGGCAGTTTTCGGTAATTCTCTACTGTAACTGCACAGTCTTTCAGGTTTTGGAGCTGAGACATGCGACTTGAGCTTCGATGTCTCGTCCTTAGGTTGAATTTTTAAGTTTCTGGTAATGTGCTTCGTGATTGCTGAATTTGATTTGGTTACGCAGCTGAAGTTTGTGCATGCCTTTCGGCTGAGTAGCATTGTAAAAGTTTGGGGAGTATGATTCATCCTAAGTCTTAGATTGTTCGTTTTGAATTTTGTGTCCTGAATTCATCTTGAAGCTAAATTTTGACCATAGGCTTTAGCTTAACACGATTGTTTACAATTTTTGTCTCCAAGAGTCCAAGTTACTCTAGTGTGTTTGTTGATATTTAGGGTTTTATTGTCTGTAGTGTTTCATTTAAAGTGTTTATTGACCTCAAAGTTGTATATATGCTTGGACGGAGTATGATACTTAAATTTAAGTGTTTATTGACCTCAAAGTTGTATATATGCTTTGACGGAGTACGGAACTTAAATTTTGAGTCAGATAATTGTAGGCATTATGGCCTTTTGCTTGCATTTTTACTTTCTAGCTATAGAGGTTCCTGGTGATTTAAATAATTTGATTCTTGTTTTTTTTTTTGTGGAGCTAAGGATTGCATAATATATCTTGATCTAGTAAGATATTAGTGTATGCTTAGGCCTAGCCACCTGAGCTCTCAATATTTATCGTGTGTTCTTTGTTGGATATAGGTTTGAGTCATGCTTTACGGATCATATTAGATTGTAGTATATGAGCTGAATGGAAAGGAATATTCGACTGCAAATATTTTTTTAGTCGAGTATTCCATTTAATTTTGAAAAGAGCTTCATTCGCTAAAGAGCTAGTTGATGATTCCTCTATTTGTGTTTTAATTTGGAGAAACGTGTGCCATTTTTACTACTTGCAGGAAATTAGGATGTGTACTGTGTAGAGCTTTGTGTTAGTTTTTGTTGAATCAAGTTTCTCAAAAATGGATCCCACTATGCTCTTACCTATTGTCTATTGACATGCTGGAAGGGGGTGAACATATAATTTTACTTTGTCTTGAAATTTCTTGGTTCCATAGTTTGTGAATTTGTGATGCTGCCTTGCCATGTTTTATAGTTGTGATCATTTGAACTGCTAAGGTATTGACGTGTATTTTCAGTTAAGCGACATCTAGTTTACGTCAGCTTATTAGAATTCTCCTAGAATCGAACATTTTAGTCCTGAAGTATTAGTTACTGATACTCTGATGTTATGTGTTGACATAGAATCCAGTGATCTACAGTCGGACACAAAAGAGAAATGACCAGAGAATTCCTTGTGGTTTTAAATGGGTTTTATATTATCCAACCTTTCATACGGCTTGTTCAGTCTGTATTACTAACTGTTTCTGACGTCTCTTGTGCTACATGTTTTTGCCTGTTGCAGAATGAATCATATTCACGTTGCACCAAAAATCCAGCTCAAAGGTGTTCAACTTCTTATTCTGAATCCTTGGACAACCAGTTTTCAGAGGTAGGCAAAAGAAGTGGTAACTTGTCTTGGCCTTAACGGCTATATCGCTTCCACATTTCACCTTTGTTGGCTGTCCATCAGGAGAGTAAAGAGGCCACTAGAGGTGATAAGATTCAGAATAGACCTGTAATCGTTCAGTTCGAGATTCCAGAACTGAGCCTAGATGTGGTAATTAACTCCTTAATTTTTGGAGACCATCTGTGTTTGTTTATGTTACAGGAATATATTAGTTCATGAATACATTATTTTCTTTTGTTGTTTCGTACAGGAGAATGCTTGCTTGTCAGAGAAAGAGACGAATCTTTTTCTGTCAGAAGGTCACGCACATGATGATAACTTGGTAAGCTTGTTTATCATTGCTTACATATTATTGTTTGCCTTCTGGGATATAAATATGATCTCTGTTTTTTGGCTTAATTATTATATCAGTAGATAGGTAACACAAATGAAATGAGTGAATGCAGCTGTAAGCTTAAGATTGCCCGTACCATTGTTTTGGTTTAAATTTATTTGAAGTCTGTATTGTAGTTAATTATAACAGAAGCATGGACTTGTTTGCGTTTGCCAGCTAGAAGTTTTCTTGTTTAACTTGCTTTAAAGTTGATTTGAATTTTATTTAAGGTGGTCAAAGGATCACAGTAGTTTTTTTTTTTCTTGTTCAGTGGATTGAAGTAGGACTGCAATAATGTAAATTTCGATTAGGTAAAATGCCATTTATTTGCTGGATCCAAGGTAAAATGCTTATTTTCTGAGAAATCTGAGTTCTGAAATCTGACTTATTGTGTAATACTCTGTATATTCTAGCACTGAAACTACTACAGTGATTAGGGCATGTTTAAAACAACTGGCATTTAGTCCACTGGCTGTCTGACCATGCATGAAGAACTAGTAATTAACATTTCAATCGCCATTCAACCTTCTTAATGGAGTAAACATGCTCTCTTAGGTTTATATCTTGTTTGATTTTTTTGCTGCTAACTTAATCTGCCTAGGTTTAGTTTCATATGTATTTCCCGAATCATTCTTGCAGGAATTGCTCAATCTCATACCAATGGATCAATTTGTTCTTGATTCTAAGGAAGTCGTGAATTCAGTGGAGACTATTTGTCAAGAGTATGATCTGGCCCAGAAGCTCCCAATACCCGAAGATGTTGATCTTTTGCCGAAAAATAGCCACCCCTGTGAATCCTGTGATACTGTGTTTCCTCTGTTCGAAGTTGATGAAACCGGAGCTGTTGATTTCACAAGGTTTTGTGTGGAAGATGAATGGCATTCTCTTGTAATCACCATGGAAGAACATCATTCTGCAAGTCAAGATGATCTTGAACTAAGCTGTCAAAATCTACTTGTTTCAGTGAATACTGACATTTTGGAACAAATTTCTGGTTGTCACACTTCAAAACTTCCCCTTGAGTTTTGTTTGACAAGCCTGAATTTAACTGTTGATGCTGATTTCTTACAACTTATCGAAGATCCTTATAGCGAGAGCAACATTTGGACAGAAGATTCTTTTCCTATTCCCTTCCTAATGTCTATTCAATTTGAGGAATTCAAGATGTTTGATCCAGACCCCTTTGATATTTTTGACGCACTTGCTGTTCCTCAGACAGACAAAGAACCCAAAACATGTGATCAGTTGCTTAATAGCAACCAACTTTCCAAAAGTTTTGACGAGCTAATAGTCAGTCCAGAGCTAGCCATTATTGATGGCACGTTCACGTCACTGCCTGTACCTACTCTTGTTGATGATGAGAAGACCTGGTCAGTTGAAACCATTGTTGATACCGTGCTCGCTGAACTTGAACAACTGCCCTTCTCCACATCTGATGAAATATACTTGGATTGGTATCTTTTAGGAAGCGATAAATACAGTGGTCATCTCAATACTGAAATTGAGAAAATTTTCAGTGACATTGATGATTATACAATAAAAACCAATTTGGAGCCAAGTGACTGTGGCATTGTGCTGCTTGAGTTTCTCTTATCTGAATACTCTTTGGATAAGGTGGGTGCCATAGAAGACAAGCTGGACATGCCCTCGGGACAAAGTTTCACGGATAATCAGCGAGTTAATCACACTGCAACAAAAAGGTTATTAGACATTGACGACTGTCAGTTTATGGGAAGTAGAGTAAAGGTTCCAGAACCAGATGTTCACAAGGTTGCATCTAGCAACTTATCTGATGATGATGATTGCCAAATCATAGAAAATTATCAACTACTGAGAGATGGCGAGCATGGGAAAGTGGCTTCGTCTCAGTTAATGCCTCAAGTGAACGATCTTGAATTTTTCTTTAACCCAAGAAAAGCTGCCCCTGGTATGAGAACAGATCAAAGACTTAGGCCACAAGTTGCTAATTTCATGCTTTCTGGAGGTCCTAATAAGAAAGCAGTAGCAGAACCAGTCCCGTCGAGTAGTATTAACATCCAGAAGTTTAATATTCAGTTGCATAGGGTTATGTTATCGGATAATATCCTCATCCTCATCGACAATCTTCGAAGAACTTACTTGGCAATGATTAGAGAGGATACGCAACTAAGCATGACAAAATCTGCAGTTACCGATTCTGATGACATGAACTTGCTTAGAATTCCAGAGCATACGCTAATGGATCACATGAATAGATCCTTGAAACAAAAATCTTGCATGGGTCATAGGGATGATAAGGATGTGATATTCATTACACTATGTGCTATTAAACGTATGGCATGGTGCCTATGTATTTACGGTATCTATAACCTCCATATCTTTCTTTGCAAATTATTTGAAAGCCTGCCTTTTCTGAAATCAAGATTGTTCTCTATTTATACCTTGGTTGAGGATGCTAAATCAATAGTTGATAAAGAGTTAACCAAGTCCCATCCATCACTAACAATTATCAAGGAAATTTTGCGACAATACAGTAACAGGAGCCGCAAAATCTTGATTCTTGCTCAGCCAGATTCATGGAGATCACTGAAGAGGCTTCTTAGTTCCATGAACATCTCGTGTGTGGAAGTAGATCTGCTCACTCATGGATATCAATCAGATCCAAGTTATGACTTATTTGCTGGTGGCGGAAAAGATCACACACAGACAGCATGTGCACTTGTAAAACACGAGTAAGTTCTTCACAGAAAATGGTACCTATTTGGTAGAAATGTAGGTCTGGTTTACAGTAATGTCTCTGTTCATAGACGAAAATCACAGGAAATGATTGAACCTATTGCATGCACGCAAATTCTTATTTCAGACGGGCTGTTTTCCCGTCTGAAATAAGACGGACAAAATGTTGTCATTTTTTAAGAGAATGTAACCATTTAATAACAAATGTTATAACTGGAGTTGTCACCTTTTACCCGGAAAATGATATGAAAANNAAAATGGCAACATGTTGTCCGTCTTGCTTCAGACGGCTGTTTCCCGTCTGAAATAAGACGCGCTGTTGCATGTATGCAAAAACTAATCAAGTAGAGTCCATTCTGTAGATATCATATCATGGAGTTGTCCATCTCATCTATACTATAAAGATTTATAGTATGAGTTTACCTCTTTTTGTTCACCAGTCACCTATAATGCATTAATTTGCTCTGATCACTAATCATTTGTAATGTGTAACTTTTGCTTCCTTAAAATCAGGCATATCTCTCCATCTATTCTGACGCAAAAAATTGACCTCATTATTGAGTGTGGAGGCCCATGTGGTGTATCCAAACTTTCAACACTTCATAGTGAGCACATTGGCTCGCAAAACCTTCACTTTGTGAAGATTGAGCTTGATGATGTTGCCCGAGCACTCTGTGAAGGTGTCAATGTTACCTCAAGTGACACAGATACAATTGTAAGTCTTACTGTTGATGACAACTCTTGAGGTCTTATTCCGCTGGTGATATTCAAATTCCTTTGAAATATAACTGAGCTTCCCTGCTCACTTTTATCTCTTTTATTTTTTAATTGTACATGTTTTCTTAATTGTATTTCGGAGCATTCGTCTTGATGTCCGGTTTAGACAGTTCTCAAGCATATACTTGACTGTAAATTCCTGTCATGGGTACAAAAACAAATATTGAGATTCTTCAGCTAAATGGTTTACTCTAAAATGCTGAAGTCTGTAAAAAATGGTATTTGAACTTTTGAAGGTGTCCTTTTTTATGTGCATGAAAATCTGGCAGGAAAGATTTAACTATTTTTTTTGGAACTGTTTACGCAAAATGTGGTATGATAACTTACGAGGGAAGATTCTTTACTCAATTTTCAAGTTTACTTGAAACTGCAACTAGGCTAGTACATCCATCTTGGGGAAGGGCTGAGTTTAACTTAGGCCTATGTTGAGATATATTAGTCACCTCTCAGCGTTCATAGCTTAGGAAGTGAGGGTGTGAGATTACTAGGTTTGATTAGTTTCAGGATTCCTATTGCCTTAAACGTTTAACTCTCATAGTTTCACACCACTTGAGCTGTCAGCTCTTTTCGCCCAATAACATGTCTGTTTTGTTGGAAAGCTAAGATACCCTTGCGACTTGCGTGCACACATTTTCTTATTCGACATTTTGTCTACACGTAAGCAACTGGCAAAGTGGCAAGCATTGACACCTTCCGACTCTCATTTAGTACTAATGGAATATTAAAATTTTATATTCGCTCTTAATCAGCGTGCTCATAATTTATGTTTTTCTGAAAAGCTGATATATTCTTAATTTAATCAACCATCAGCAGTTGGAAGGACTGCTGAACTTCGGTCCCCTTGTAAAGAGCTCCAATATTGCATCTGCTGCTTCAGCTGGCGGAAAATGTGACAGTTTGTCACTGCCTGTTTGTCAAATAGCTCAAGAATCTGAAGCAGTTCAGGCTTGTGACACGTCATTCCCAGATCTGGTAATCATTGTTAACACCGAAAACTTCGAGAAAGAGATGATAATATCCCGGAGAGGCACCTATCAAAAGATCCTCAGTATGGAGAAGAGGGGAGTACAAGTTGTGGAGCGCGATTTGATGCTGCCCATAGATATTATACTTGATGCTGTGACGTGCATTGTGTGGTATGACAGCAAAAATATTGGAAAGAAATCTAGTGCTGAAGATGAGGGCTCATCAAGTGTCCCACTTTGCATTGAGAATATAGCCACAAATGTGTTGACATCTCTCAGTTTCACATTCACTGCCTCTGTTCTGGTAATTATCTTGGCCTATATACACTGCTTTTGAATACTCTGAATCCAGCTATGTTCTATGTGAAAGAGGTACTTTGTATTACTTAGTGTAGCCACCCCAAATCATTTGAATTGTCTGCTGAAAAAGGGAATATTCTATTACTTTGGTTTTAATTTTATGCAATTGTTATTTAACTAGGTTTTTGAGGGCGACAGCAACTTCCTTGGTACTGTAATGGAGTCGGCAGATGAACTCTATGCTGCAGCAGCAAGTCTGGGCATTAAAATACAGATCTTATATTCATATTCATTTGAGTTGACTGATGAAATTATCTTGAATTATATTGGACGAGCCAGGAATGAATGTAAAGGATCACTCCCTACGCTGCCTGAAACAGAGACAAATATTGAATATTTTCTTACCAGGTTTCCTTCTATCAACCCGCTCTCAGCACATGCAATCATTTCTTGTGGATGCATGCTTTTAGAGTACCTTGAATGGTCGAATGATTGCAGGATCCATGAGCTCAGAAAATATAACCTTCCGGAGGAAAGTATTAATCTTCTTAGTATCCTGCTCAAATATGGAGAGCGAGAAGAAACGAAATCTGGACTGACAGACTGTTCTTCCTCGATGTCATCCCCTCCTGATTCAGAAAAATTCACCCGCAAAGTGAACTCAGTAGATAGAAAAAGAAAACTTATTCCAAAATCATCTGATACAATGCATGACTATAAAGGTATTATGACATCTGATAAATGCATTGAAGAGCTGGATTATTTTGACAGTCCTTCAGATTCAAAGGTGCCAAAAAGTCCCAGGATTTCCCTGCAAAAGAAACTGCCGGGTTTCGTCATGGATGAAGAAGTCTTTGGTGATAGAGATAAACCACGTGCTAGTGCAAGTATGAACCCTTCTAAAGCATGGCCTGAGTCAAGTGACCCTCGGAGTGTGAAAGCCCCTCAATTTAGGGATCCCTTTGCTAAATCTACTTTACCTGTAAATGATTGTTTTGATGAGCCAAATCTGGGTAGGGCGAATGAACTAAAACAGAAAGGGTGTGCTATTGACATACTTCCGGATCTACATGATTTTGTGGGTGAGGTTGTTGACATTTATGACAAATCCCCCTTTGATATGGACTTTCTTCAAGCTGAGTCTTCTCCGGTGGGCTGCGAGTCTGTTGAAAATCATGCTCCTGGAGGTAGTAAATTGGGGAGAAAATTATCATTTGATAGCAGCGCTTTTATGAACTTTCCAATGGTTGATGACTTGAACACTAATTGTGGACTAGAAGATAACAGAGAGTTGAGACCAGATAATGATTATGGTGGTGACAACTGGGGCGGCAAGGATTTCAAGCCCCAACAGGAGCAAATCAGGACAGGTTTATTCGAAAAGTCTATGAAAAATTTCAGAAACTTTCCAATGGTTGATGACTCGAACACTAGTTGTGGACTAGAAGATAACAGAGAGTTGAAACCAGATAATGATTATAGTGGTGTGGACTACAACTGGGGCAGCAGCGATTTCAAGCCCCAACAGGAGCAAATCAGGACAGGTTTATTCGAAAAGTCTATGAAAAATTTCAGAGCCTCATTATCAAAAGAAAAGTTTGTGCCTTCCCTTGGCGAAACACCACTGTCCAAAGCTGTTCATTCAGCACAATTGCAACAGGGCTCACCTTGGACAATGGAGTTTCTTAACCGGATCAAGGAGAAGAGAAGGTTGCGTCAGCAGAATCAGCCGTGGGACACATCTGCTCCCCCATCTGGTAATCTGAGGAATATCTCAAAAGGTACAA
Source organism: Silene latifolia subsp. alba (assembly GCA_001412135.1). Taxonomy (NCBI): domain Eukaryota; kingdom Viridiplantae; phylum Streptophyta; class Magnoliopsida; order Caryophyllales; family Caryophyllaceae; genus Silene; species Silene latifolia. Next base: position 9,818 of record LHUT01003818.1, read on the forward strand.
AGAGAAGAAGTCCATCAATTCTCGAGTATTACAAATATCAGGGAGGAACTCATGATAACACACCAAGGAAGTTGACTCCGCAGAGATTGCAAAAGCAACATGAGCAGCTGAGCAACGAGAAACCTTCGGGATTGCGCCCTACATGGACTCCTGTCGATAAAAGAGCAAGACGGGTTTGTATCTCATCTCATTGTTCTGTTTTTAACTTTATACTTTCTTCTCATTAAAGTCAGCTCCTATTTGATGCAGAGTCTATCTTATGCAACTAGTGGAGCTGGAGGCCAAACAAAACTAGTTTGGAACGAGAATATCTCACACAGCCAGGACAGCAGATTTTCAAATTGAGTGTGATATCACAGCAATGTATCTAAATAACACTTTATTATGTTCTGGGAAGCTAATACAGGTTGGTCTTGATTATTATAGATTTATAGCAAGTTGCATGATATGCTGACTATATTAGTAGTTGGTTGTGGGCTTGTGGCTAGTTACAATCTTATACGAAGTACGTTATACACATACTGCATGACGATTGACGCCTCTTCAATCCTAGAATGACCCAGAGGAAGCTTGGTTTTTGATTCAGAAAACAAAGTTACTAAACCCGTACCTTTTATTCAATTACCTCATAATCTCATACTATCATAAATATGATCTATTGTCAAAATAGAGTTCTCTTTGTGCATGTAACTTTAGCGTCCCTGCTCTTTTGAGTAGCTCATGTTTGCATACGTGCATATCTAAATCCAATGCATAGTTGCATCAATGCAACCTCAGTCCTCAACTCATTTTGTGGTGTCAGTCACTTGAATTTAGGATTTCCATTGAATTAATGCAGCTAAAATTTGTCTATTGTCATAATCACGCATTGTTTCATATAGAAAAATGTCTGACTAAGCGGGCTTCACTTCTCTTTACTGTAAAGTATCAGTCATTCTATACAATTCCCGACAATTTTAATTTTGGGTTGTTAAAAAACACTCTCTTTGTATTGTTAACTCATAGGTAAGGTTGCGTACATTTGTTCCCTCACCCTGCCATTTGCAGGATCCTTGAGGCACTTTTGTTATGCCATTGTCAGTAATTTAATAAACAATGGCCTGCATATGTGAGAATATGTAATCACATAATATTGCGAGCTTAAAAACACACACTCTTTTGCAAAACCCTATTCAGATGTTTCTCTTTTGAATTTTTGAAACATATTAAATTAAGCCTGTTACCTGAAGGGATTGGTTGAGCTGACAATAGGTCAAAGTGGTCAGTAAATAAGGGATGGTTATGGCCTTCTCCGGTAGCCAGGTAATCCAACATGTCTTCTGTGTCCACGACAGCTTGGTATGAAGCTGTTTGGCCATTCACAAGCTGTTTCCTTCCACTTTTGATGTCGACAAACTCCATGTTTACGTGAATACTTCTCCTGCTTTTCTTTGATCTCATCTTCTGTTGACATGTTCTCTTTTAGCAATCTTGCCTCGGATAGTAGATCAGTGGTTGTAGAATCTATCTTTCTTCTGTTTAGGTTTTTGTACTACTGCAGATATGAAATTATGATATATGGATTAAAGTTTCATGTCACTTTATAAGAACAGGAAAACTAGGAGTTAGTCTTATTTAGATGTATAAACTGACCTTTCTGCTCTTGTTTTATTGCTTCTATTCTGTAAGGTCTTCCCTAGAAATGCTGATTGCCTGGATTTCTTCTTCTGTTGTGTTATTTTCCCTTCTGCTTTTACTCGATTTTCAAAATATTCTGCCTGCGCTAACTGCTTGTGGGCTATGGTTTGAGAAAATTTGTCTACTGAAAATCTCCTAGAATTGTGCCTTGCTACATCATTATATTTAAGACTCTAGTGAGACTGTATGAAGTTTGTGTTGCTATGTGAAGTAGGATAAGCGTAGTTAATTCGGTTTGTAGCTAAAATTTGTAGTTCAATTAGCTTTCTAAACCACTAGAAATGCCTACATAAACAGGCACACATGGAATTGTTTTCAGCAATTTTATTCCAATTTGACATATTCTATACCAAATAGGCCAAAGGTCACATTGTTAAATAACAATTAGACAAAAGTCACATATTCTATACCAATTTGGTAGTATATTGGCTAGAGGTAGATATTAAAAGTCCTTGCTACATACTGGTGATTAATGACTGAAGAAGACACACTGACCTTGGAGGAGCATGTGGGTCTCTTCTGCCAATTGGTCGTTATTAAATCTGGGTCCTCATTTATAGCTGTGGGACCTTTTCTTCTCATCTAAATATCCCCCTTTAAAATCTGACGGTCAAAATAGCTAATTTTGAGGACGGCCAAGGCCATAACAGCAAGTATTGATTTCATTTGCTAAGTGAGTAGTTGCTACTAACTACTAAGGAAAAACAGAAGATATAACCCGGGTTTTGGATAAACGACCTAAACATCATCAACGTCTCTGTTCAATAAACAGCTGATATAACAGAGAAAAGGGAGAAAAGTAAAAACGTTGAAGGATGGCAGGGGCGGTGAAGGCGACACCGTTGACTTTTGTGGTTCACGTGTTGGCCGTGGTGGCAGCGGTGATGGTGTTGGTATGGTGTATAAGCTTCAGAGGTGGCTTGGCATGGGATTCGTCCAACAAAGGCCTCATCTTCAATGTGAGTTCTTTCTGCACTTCTAACATATACTAGCTCATTCACAAAGTACCTTGTTCTTTTTTTTTGGCGGTTCGATTGTCATTTTTGTTAACTTTCTGTGTTTTCCTTACTCTGAAAATGTCCTCTCATTATTGCTCAATTGAATACGGAGTATCCTTTGCTTGATTCCAATATGGATACATGATCATAATTCATAAACACGGCTTTTTTTATCATGAAATCCATTAAGAAGTTAATGAGAACAGAGTTCCTTCTTTTGGAATATCTTCTTATCTAATATCTATAGTAAAATAGTCTAATGTTATACGCGTCTGACTTAGCTGCCTGATCGTGTTGAACATGACTTTGCTGAGCATCTACTTCTACTTTTAGTTAAATATAGATAGTTGTATTGCTTTAATGAATTCGGTTTTGCCACCAACTTCTTTTAACATTTATCAAAGAATCATAGGTTGCTTACAAATTTTGATTGGTGATGAAGGGCACAAATTTATTTCCCACCACACACAATTCTAATCTTCTGGATTATCTATTTTTTTTTGTTTTTTAGCTAATTTTTTCTAATAATATTTGAAAAGTGTTAATTTTTGTTGTTTGAAGTTAATACTTACTTTACATGAGTTGAAAAAAACAAATTAAGTTCATTCAAATTTCGTTATGAATAACTGCCAACAAAAAAAAAAATCTGTTCTGAATCTGGTTAGCCATTTGTGAGTCTAAAAATATGCGAAGAGGTACTACTCTACAGATATTACTATAATTCAAATCGAAAGTTAATATAATAAAAACTAATCTTTGTAGCTTAGAATGTCAATTAAGCTTCGTACATGACTACATGAGTCGTCCGTCTTAGTCAATAGTTTACATTTGCTTTATTTCCCCCTCACAAAATAAATCAAAGGTAAACTATTGACTGAGACGGGGGAGTAACAAAGTAGAAGCTTCATTATTGAGTTAAAACTACCAGTCAAATTACTCTATACTGGTGGTTGGTTGTCTGAGCTGAGGCCCCATAAACTATTGATGAGGCAATTATTTTCACGTGTTTCTGGAGCTCTCCTTGAGCTAATAGTCNCTTCTTTTAACATTTATCAAAGAATGATAGGTTGCTTACAAATTTTGATTGGTGATGAAGGGCACAAATTTATTTCCCACCACACAATTCTAATCTCTGGATTATCTATTTTTTTTGTTCTTTAGCTAATTTTTTCTAATAATATTTGAAAAGTGTTAATTTTTGTTGTTTGAACTTAATACTTACTTTACATGAGTTGAAAAAAACTAATTAAGTTCATTCAAATTTCGTTATGAATAACTGCCAACAAAAAATATCCTGTTCCGAATCTGGTTAGCCATTTGCGAGTCTAAAAATATGCTAAGAGGTACTACTCTACAGATATTACTATAATTCAAATTGAAAGTTAATATAATAAAAACTAATCTTTGTAGCTTAGAATGTCAATTACGCTTCGTACATGACTACATGAGTCCTCCGTCTCAGTCAATAGTTTACATTTGCTTTATTTCCCCATCACAATAAATGAAAGGTAAACTATTGACTGAGACGGAGGGAGTAACAAAGTAGAAGCTTCATTATTGAGTTAAAACTACCAGTCAAATTACTCTATACTGGTGGTTGGTTGTCTGAGCTGAGGCCCCATAAACTATTGATGAGGCAATTATTTTCACGTGTTTCTGGAGCTCTCCTTGAGCTAATAGTCTTCATCAAGACAAGAACAACCAATTGAATTTGACCTTTTGGAAATGTGTAGATAGGTTATATGTTGTTCCTTGAGTGTGGCCAATCCTTTGCTGATATTTATCATAGAAACAGGCTGACAATACATGTGCATACGTGTTTGAATAGTCTGTCATTTTAAAATGGCTACACTTGGTCAGTTATGAGTAATGGCCGTACAATGCAATTCTAAACACAATTTTCATGTGAGTCATCTGAAAGAACATTTCCGTGTCAAGCAACATTTGGGTAAGAACGTAAGATTGTGTACATACGATCCCCCTTAGGCCTTACCTTGCCAATCACAGAGGCCTTGAGTACTATAATAATGTTGTTGGTGTGTGTTGGGACCTAATACATGTTTAAAAACACGTCTTTTATTACAGTATATTTTTTAAATATCAGATTTTCACGTAGACGTATTTTCAATATAGTCTGTCTAGCTTGTAACAATATGTAATGTGATACAAAGTTTTTAAACATCTCGCTGGCGTTTAAAGATAAAATTCAAACATTATCATTCGTCAAAATATTTATAATAACACCCTTTGGGTGGGCACAAGGTAGTAATGGACTGAATCTGGACCGATTTCCTAGTGGTGCAATTGAAGTTGATTTGTTAAACCCCAAAAAATATCTTTTTGATTTCATCATGTTTGGTTATCTGCTGCTGTCATTATCTGACAGCAACTTAATTGACCTTTATACAATCTCCAAAATGCTAGCTAACTATGCTGCTTGTATATGCTATTGATTATAGTCTATGTTCATCTAATATCAATAGTAGTTTTGACTTCATATCAAATGTACATGTTCCACCAAAAAAA
>LHUT01003822.1:1976-15054 GCA_001412135.1 Silene latifolia subsp. alba
GAGGGCATTCAAGATCTAACGCATACACGCAACATATTGTGCTAGCTAGATTTACATTCCGTCTCCATTGTAATCGTTCTCATATTAACAAGCTAGTGCAACCCTTGGAAGGGTACCGTCCCTTCCCACGGTCGTTTCCCACATTGGGTTTTCCGCGTCACCAAATCTCACGTGTCAACTTTTATTTACGTACTTAATTCCTTTATTCACATTAAACGCAAATATACATCTAACGTACAACGAGTAAGACCGCATTGACCTCGCTTAACCTAATTCGGTAGAAAATTACAAAATATAGACTCGTTAAGCTCTTGAGCTGAGCCCGAACTCGAGCCAAGCTCACACTAACCGAGCTCGAGTTGCTCGCGAGCTATCTCGTCTCATTAACCCCCTAGTCTCTACTATGTCAAACAACCGGTTAATATCGCGTAAAAGACGAAGCAATTGATGATACGAACCAAACTCTAGTTGTTTATTTATACCGATCCTTTTGCCGGCAATCGAAAGTAGCGACCCCATAATTTGCAGTCATCTTCATCTAAATTCCAAAGCTTGAGAGAAAGAAGGCATCAATCAGACAGGCAGCGATGGTGAAGGTGCGCATGAACACAGCCGATGTTGCTGCCGAGGTCAAGTGTCTTCGTAGATTAATCGGCATGCGATGTTCCAACGTCTACGACATCACCCCTAAGGTTATTTATTTATTTATTTGCTCTCTCTATTTGAGTTGCCCACCACCTGTTCGACGAAATTCCTGACTCATGATTTTTGTTGCTGCAGACTTATATGTTCAAACTGATGAATAGCAGCGGCGTGACCGAGTCTGGCGAGAGTGAGAAGGTCTTGCTGCTTATGGAAAGTGGTGTCAGGCTTCATACTACCGCCTATATCCGGTAACACCTTATCCAAATACAGAATGTTGAATTAGGGTTTTTACATTTGTCTAATTCAATAAATAATGACATTTTACAGAGACAAGAGTAATACACCATCCGGGTTTACGCTAAAGTTGAGGAAGCATATACGTACTAAACGCCTTGAAGATGTCAGGCAGCTAGGATATGATAGGGTAAATCAGATTTACTGCTTAGTTTATGATGATTCTATGTATACTCACTCCCTTTCTGTAGTTGAATGATGACATGTGTCGCTTTTCGTTTTCAGATTATTTTGTTCCAGTTTGGGTTGGGCGTTCATGCACATTATGTGATATTGGAACTCTACGCTCAAGGAAACATTCTTCTTGTTGATTCTGAATTCATGGTCTTAACTTTGCTTCGCTCTCATAGGTAACCCACTCTTGCTTTACCTTTCTGTTTCATTTTTTATGTCTTGAAGCTACTTCACAATTTTACCTCCAACTCCGAATGTTGTCAATGAAGGATGAGTCTTGTATGGAATAGTCTCACAATGAACATGTCCTTCTAAATTCCTCATTAACTATAGGAAATATGGACAGTATGGAGGGAGTGTATATACTTTTGCTTTGAGTATTAGCGCCCAAGAAAATTTCTTATCTTATGAGTTGTGCCGCTTTTATTGAAAGGCATGGTTGAGATGATGAAATTGGTATCTTATTCAAATGATTCCTTAGTAGTTTAGTACTTTAGTTTCCTTTGCTGACCGTGATGTTCTCCTGCTCTTATTTGGAAAAGCATTTTTGGCTTGAAACACTATTGTCTGTCTCCCGAGATGTTTATTGCTCGACTGAGGGAGGCATTTTTGTTGCTCAAGTCACTTTACTTTTAATGTAGCAACTTACTTATAATGTGCAATTGTGCACTAAGACTGATAGCTATGAAAAGAAAGAAATAAACAGGAAATAAATTAAGAAATTTTTTTGAGCTTTCTAAAGGCCGATCTCTATAATTTGTCTTAACTACACAACAAGAAAAGGAAAATGTTTTTGAATCCTACTCTCTAATAATATATCGCACGGTTCATCTGCTGATATATTACTTCGGTGACAGAGATGATGATAAAGGTTTAGCAATAATGTCGCGGCATCGTTATCCAGTTGAAAGTTGTAGAGTATTTGAGCGAAGCAGCACTGCAAAATTGAAGGACTCTCTCTTGACTTCTTATGAGCAGGAAGAAGTTGAGGAAATTCAAGTTAAAGCAGAGGAGAACAGTACCGTTGACACATCCAAGAAAAAGCAAGGTAGCAAAAAGGGTGGGAAAGTCTCTGATGCGAACAAGATATCAAACAATGGTAATCAAGCCAAACAACGTACACTCAAAGCAGTACTTGGGGATGGCTTAGGTTATGGTCCTCAACTTTCAGAGCATATTATATTGGATGCGGGTTTGACACCAACCACTAAGATCTCCAAAGATAACATGCTGGATGAGGATAAAGTTCAAATGTTGGCCCAAGCTGTCACAAGGTTTGAAGACTGGTTAGAGGATGTAATTCTTGGCGGGAAAGTTCCTGAAGGCTACATCTTACTGCAGGCAACGAAACGAGGAAAGGATGGTGATATGGCAGAGCTAGGAATTTCCACCAAGGTTCCCTCATCTACTATTTAATGCCTTCATTCTGTTATTAAATCTCTCGCTCTCGGTTTTCTAGATACCTTTTCTCTTGAGGATGTGACATTTACCTTCTCATTGGTCCTTTATATGCAGATTTATGATGAATATTGTCCTATCTTGCTAAACCAATTTAAAGCAAGAGAATCTGTGAAGTTTGAAACATTTGATGCAGCTTTGGATGAATTTTACAGTAAGATTGAGAGTCAGCGGGCAGATCAGCAACAAAAAGTGAAAGAAGGATCTGCAGTGCAGAAGCTCAACAAAATACGGAAGGATCAGGTTTATATGTCTTCTCTTAATTTTCTTTACCGAGATGAAAATTTGTAGTCACAATCTGAAGTATTATTTCAGGCACCTATATAATAAATGTTTTACAAATGGAAGCATAAGTTCAGTCATGTTATCAGTTCATCAAGTAGAATTGAATTATACGGAGTATGTTTTTTTATTTAATTCATATGAAACCATCAGTAATTGGGTTCTGATGAACATCTAACAAAAAAGTTTAATTAACAAAGAGTCGGTTAAGTGACTCTTAGTTAAAAACAAGATAAAACTTGTTAAATCATGAAAAAAGAAGCTCCAAGAGCTTTAAGGTCCATTAAAATTGTGTTCGTTATATTAGTAAGCCCATAGGATAATGAATCTTTTGTTCCAGCAGAAACAGACTAAGCAAATAGTTGTCTTATCTGATGCAGCTGCAGTTATTAAGAAAAGAAACCAATGAGTAAACAACCATCAATGCAATAACAAAAAAAGTAAACAGTATCAATGTTTGGCTTCTTGATTTTACTAAAGTAACACACTTGACACTAAAGCTTAAATCTGATACCAGAAAATAGTCTAGGTTAACACTTGATGCTTTCACTCATATAGATATAGTGGTTGGCAACTGTGAGCAACATAGGTCTTATTGTCCGAATTAGACAGCTAATTAGTTAATAAAAAACGGGAGATAGCTAGTGAGTAAAAGATGAAAATGGGAGATCTAAAGCCCTTAAGGGATATATGTGAAGAAGAAAAGAGTTGTTAAATAGGGTGTATTAACATGTCCTTTTGTATGGACACAAAAAGAGTAGGGAAGGAGAGGAGGTGGGAGGGGAGGGAAAGAGAGGAGGACGTAGTATTTTCAATTTTCCACGCGAATATTTTCCGAACATGTAAGGGTTGCCAAAAACAGCTGATAATAGGCCGATTTGGTCGATATTTCACTTATACTTGGCCACAACAAGGCTGATAAAGCCAATCGGCTTATATGATAGGTATAAGCAAAAAGTCCGATAAACAATGAGACATCCCCGCATGCAGAGATGAGGTGGTCATCAACGAAGGCTAGGTGAGTTAAATTCAACCTAGAGCATTTAAGATGGTGCTTATATATCCCCCCTAACACATAAGGTAAGGAGATAAGGGATCTCCTTGTCCAATGCCTTTTTCTCCGTCAATGAAAGTATGAAACCACGGCTAGAGCCCATTATGGCAATAGAGAAGTAGGCGGTGGTCATTATACACACTCCATAAAATCCTTTGGAAAATAGAGCGTAATCATAATGCTTCAAAAAAAAATCTCTAATTTAGGGAATCAAAGGCCTCTTCACATCCATTTTACTTTGGCGAGATATGTACCCTCCGATAGTGCTTCATGAGGCTATGGATGAGAATTCTATTATCATGAATGCACCTTCCCTTTACAAACGTAGTCCGCTTTTCCCCCACAATACGCTCAATACTGTATGGTCTTATGGCAAGGATGTCGGTGATTTTATGAATGAGTGTGGAACAAGCAATGGGCCAAAAATAGCCGCATCCTTTGGATGTTCAGTTTTAGGAACCATAGAGAGTAGGATAGTTTCCCTATTTTAGCATCTTCCCGTGATGAAAAAACTCGTTTATAGCGTGTAGAGTTTATGGATCTTGTACACAGAGAGCTACAGAGGGTGAATTGAGTACCCATTTCTGAAAGCTTAAACGCTTGGAAATGCTTTGAACTAGTATAGAACAATTAGTTGAACTGTTTTATAAAATTGTTTGTATAGTAAGGAACAAATCTCACGACCAAAAAGCAAGAGTGTAAGTGTTTTTAATTTAAAACCAATCGTGATGATTCTGATGAATAAACACAGGGGACTAGAGATTGATCCTTTATGTTCACGGCAAGTTCACGATTATAAAGTGCAAATGAAAACAAAGCACATGAAAAGAAACAACACAAGAATTACAAAGAAATCTTATTAACTGTTTCTTCAATAATCGACTATGATTAATGTTCACGGCAAGTCCATTGTCTCTCTTATTAATTGTCTCTTCAATAATCGACTACGATTACAAAGAAATCTCCACAACCTACTTAGATTGTCCAGAAGTAAACCCTTTATACCCCAAACACCACTACTAACTCTTAGTTGTGCTCACTCGAGTGCTAAACTCCTAGCACCCAAAATGTGCTCTCTTTAGAATAGGAAATATTANNTTTTTCACAGTCTCCAAGGCGGAAATTTGACCGTAATCTCCGACATGTAGATGTTAATTTTTTTAACAAAAATAATATTGATTTTTTTTGCTGTTAAAGATGGTTTGATGATAAATATAAATAAGGCCTTACCTACAGCCTCATCTCCATTGACATTAGTACCATTCGTATTTCTTTCTTTCCTGTCTTCCGCCTTTGCTTGGAAGTAGGAAGTGTTTTCATCATGAATATTGATTTTTGTGATTTTAGCGCTTTGTTGATAAGAACTCAGTTCTGATATGATCCTTATCTTACGTGATATGAGTAGCACCCCTAGGTCTTCAATTGATGTTTTGTTTGATGAAGTTGGTCTTACTTTTCTTAAATTCTTTGATGCCTACTTTGCTCACTATATTACTCAAGGATATAGCTAACCAGAAATGGATATCACCTGAATTTCATATGGGCACAACTGGAATTTTCTCTCAAAGGAATGTGAAATTGTGGCTTCAAAATAAGGTTTCTGAATTAACCATCCATGGCCCTCAGGAACCATCTGCATATCCTCGTTACTCAAGATTGAGCTGTATTTTTCTTTATGCTTAGAACCTTTTCTCTGACAATGCAGCTTGTAATTTTTATCTTACCTTATTTTGCATCTATGCCTCTCATGTTGGATGATTTTTTTTGATGACTAGTCTAAATTAAGGGCTCAAGTTGGGCTTTAACCTCTGTTGAGAAACATCTATTGATTTGATGGATTTAAATCTAGTCTAGACATAACAAAACGATGCCTGGAGGTTCTTATAGGTAGCGACGCAACTTCTAATTTATGATTGCAGTTTATGTATTTATTTGCTCTATAGTTTGGAGTTTGCTGTATTGTCGATCTATACATTTCTTGGAAGTGAATATTTTTTTGGAATTGAGGAGTAATGTAAGATAACTCTTGTATGTTTTTCTCTTACTTAGTATCTTGTAAGTGCCAACTTTTTTACATCTATAATTGTAGGAAAATCGTGTGCTTACTTTGAGGAAAGAAGTTGAGCATTCTATAAGAATGGCACAATTAATTGAATATAATTTAGAGGATGTTGATGCTGCTATACTGGCTGTACGTGTTGCTCTGGCAAACGGTATGAATTGGGAAGATCTAGCGCGCATGGTGAAACAAGAAAAGAAATCTGGAAATCCAGTTGCTGGTCTGATTGACAAGCTTCACCTGGAAACAAATTGCATTACACTGCTCCTGAGCAACAATCTTGATGAAATGGATGATGAAGAAAAGACACTTCCTGCTGACAAGGTGAATAACTTACCGTATTTGCCAATCTCATTTGCATGGAGCTTTATTTTTGTTCTGCCTCCTTTTCTTCCTTTTGACTTTTCAGTAATAAAGATTGTTGTGACTTATTTATATGGAATTGTAGCTCTGTTCGTAAATGTTGTTGGCCTTGACTTCTCTTTAAGAGGTTACCCTGTGTAATGCTGACAATTTTTAATTGGTCCCTATTGCTTTTGAAGATCATATTCTGTTCTGTATGAAGTCTCAGCTTCTTATGTTATCACTAGCATAAAAAAGTATGAATTGTTCACGTGCTTGTTTTATTTACTATGCTTTGAATTAGAACTTAATATCAAACTAACCTACGCTACCTCAGCTGCAAGAATAATCAAAATACGTATGGTGGAAAATCGCAGAGATGCTTCCTCGCATTGGCTGGGTGTGACTAACACTATGAACTGGTCGGAATATTATAAATACTGCCAACTTCATATGTTGGTGCATTCTGTACCTCAAGGATAATCGGGGTGATTAAATTTTTTATTTTATGACCTTAAGGATAATTGGGAGTGATTAAATTTCATGTGGTGCATATGCTTGGAATAATAGGTGACTATGGCTATATATTAACAAAAAAAATCCAACAATAGAAGTAGCTTGGTGCCTCAAAGAGTCAAAAGACTCCCCGTCTTTGACTAAGTAGGGGTAGAAGGTATGCAATTCTTTTTCATCAAATATGAAAAGCACGCACAGTTTTAAATATCGGCCTCCACTCTGAGACGCGACCAAGTTATCAAGGTTTTGGAGTTTTCCACGACTGCATTTTACCACATTTTGAGACGATATTGACGGCGGTTGTTGGTTTCAAATGATGGTTCATGTTAGACGACCACAAATCATTTTGGGTCAAGGCTGTATTGTTGTCTGACCACATTTAGCGAGATTGGACCATGACAACCGATACGACGACGGTGACTGAAACAGAGATTTAATGCTATGAAAGCATCTCTCTATTTTGAATTAACCCATGTCATCTGAGTTCATCTATCACTATTTTAAGAAATAATTCAAGAATATTGATGCAACTAATCATTTAGTGGGCCCATTGGGGGCATAAACAAATGAAAAGGCTCCAGTTGATAGCTTAGGTCATCCTTAAGGTACAATATGCACTATCATATGAAATTTATTGGATTTAAATTTTGAGATAAGTTGATGATGATCCTAGTCGCACCTAGCCCTTACAATGGAAAATTTCTTGCAATGCTCACTATATTAGTCAATTTAACGTGGTTACATGGTTTAAATGTCTTACTATTCATGGTTATCCTTCTATACAGGTAGAAGTTGACTTGACTCTCTCCGCACATAGTAATGCCCGGCGGTGGTATGAAATGAAGAAAAAGCAAGAGAGCAAACAAGAAAAGACTGTTACAGCTCATGAGAAGGCTTTTAAGGCAGCAGAGAAAAAGACACGTCTACAGCTCTCAAAGGTGTCTTAGAAATCGTTCTGCCAATCTTGTTATATCATATTCATGCAGCAATGTTGCATTTATAATCTTTTTTGTGTCTCAATTATCAGGAAAAAGCAGTTGCTTCAATTTCTCATATTCGTAAAGTCCATTGGTTTGAAAAATTTAACTGGTTCATCAGCAGTGAGAATTATTTAGTTATTAGTGGACGTGATGCTCAACAGAATGAGATGATTGTCAAGCGCTATATGTCAAAAGGGGATCTGTAAGTGCCAACTTATATTTCGGTGCATTTTGTTTGTTCCCAAATATTGGTTCTACAAATTTTACGATCTATAGTTATTGTCCCCCCTTCCCCCTCTGAAAAAGAGCAGTGTGGTATCTTTTTTCATCTGAAAGTATCTGGAGGCTTGTTACTTCTTGCATTTCTTTACTTTCAGATATATGGCTACATGCACTGATATATATGAGAACAGCGATTTCTTGTAGTTTAATAATACCTGTATTTATCTATTCTTGCTGCTGGCGTGGTTTTAGCTTGATCGTAGCATCTACTTGCTTATTCTCTAATTGTAGTCTTTCATGTGTAAAAGTTTTTTTTTTTTTTTTTTTTTTTTTTTTTTTTTTTTTNTTTTGTTTTTTTTTTTTATTTGTGTTTCTATGATAGTGGTTTTTTGTTTACTAACATTGTTTTCTCTTTGACTCTTCTTTCTTGCGTGTGAAAAGAAGAAATTTTAATGACATAGTGATATATTTCATCAGCATCAAACTTGCATGTTTATTTTGTTTACTGGGAAAATCGTGCTCAAAATTACAATTACATAAGAAATACAGAAGTTCAAATTAAAGAAAGAAGTCAATTAGTTAATTACAATATATTTAAGGTTTTAATACCAGCATGTGAAGTAATATGTCTCGAAGGAAGACATGGCCAATTGGGTGATTGATTCGGGTTTATGTCAGGCTTGGGTAGGTTGAACTCGGATTTTAGCAGCTCTGGACTCTTCTGGTTTGGTTTCAAAAAGCTAAATTTTGACCTAAAGTTCGGGTCAGGTTGAAGAATGGCTGTCATACGGTTTCTCCACCAATCAGATTATACATTATTATTTGTGGTTTAAAAATGATTTCAATTTATATAAACAACTCTCAAGGCAATTACTATAGTTTAAATTGTACATATTTGAAGCATATTTTATACGTGTACTTTAAACTTTAAAGTTTAAACGACATTATTATGTAAAATATATGGTTGACATTTGGAGAAACGTAATGCAGAATAGCTAAAATAAAGCGAGTTCTCCGAGTTATCATGTCTGGCCCAGTTTTTCCCAGGTTTCTAGTTTTTTATCATTTCGTGTATCGGTTAAAGAAAACGCATCTACAACCAGGTGTAATGTGAATTTTAGGCCTAGAATGTAATTTGTCATATTATTAATGCTATACACTCGTCATACCCTGTATTGGAAGTTGGAACTTTAGTTGAGTTGAAGCTTACACAATCAAGATTTCTCTATGATTTATTAACATGATTGGGAACAGGTATGTTCATGCTGATCTTCATGGAGCTTCAAGTACTGTAATCAAGAACCACAAGCCTGAACAACCTGTTCCTCCCTTGACGTTGAATCAAGCTGGATGTTATACTGTAAGTTGATCTTGCAGCTGAGCCTTTTCAATGTCACCTATGTTATTCAGGAGGATGAGATTAATATGTTCTTTTACATTCTACATGATCTAGGTTTGCCTCAGTCAAGCCTGGGATTCAAAAATTGTTACCAGTGCTTGGTGGGTCTACCCTCACCAAGTAAGTAAATCTGCCCCTACAGGAGAATATCTTACGGTAGGAAGCTTCATGATACGTGGAAAGAAGAATTTTCTTCCTCCTCATCCTCTTATAATGGGGTTTGGATTGTTATTTCGTGTGGATGAGTCTTCTTTAGGATTGCATTTAAATGAAAGAAGGGTTCGGGGTGAGGATGATGCCTCAGCAGTTCCTAAAGAAAACAGCAACATTGACGTGTCTGATTCCGGGTCCGATGACGACACTTTTCAGCAAGCTTCATATGAAGGTAACAAGGCTACATTGTCAGCCGAAAATGATTCTGTAAACCTATCGACATTTTCCAGTATAGAGAATATTGGAATTAAAAGTATGCAAGACTGTAAAGAAATGGACAGGACTTCTGGTTCACTCAAGCTGGAGGATCTCATTGATAAAGCTCTCGAGCTTGGACCTGGTAAAGTGTCTGCCAGAACTTATGAACAGAATCCTCAATTTAGTCAATCTAAGGACTTTAAATCCGAGGATAAGAAAGGTTTTGGTAAAGATAAACCTGTTATCTCCAAAGCTGAGAGGAAAAAGCTTAAAAAGGGCCAAAAAGCTGGTGATGGACAGTTAGATGGAAAAGAAACAGATGAAGTTAATCCCTCAGGGATCCAGCCTGAGAAAAAGAACTCAACTGATGGTGGAAAATTTTCTCGGGGACAGAGAAGTAAGCTTAAAAAGATAAAGGAGAAGTATGCGGACCAGGATGAGGAAGAAAGAAGCATTCGCATGGCTTTACTTGCGGTGAGTAGCATGATACGCCCTCTACCTAATTTATATTGTCGCTATTTGTCTTTGTTGGTCTAACAAGATCAACCCTGACTAACTTTTTGTCTTTGTTGGTCTAACAAGATCAACCCTGACTAACTTTCTTTCACAATATTCAAATGTAACAAAATATACATAGTAGCCCTACATATTTTTGAAGAAATGAAATGGTCAAAGTTGACATCGGTCGACCAACAAAGTCAAATGGGTACTAAAAAAAATGGGATAAAGGCACTGTTCGTATTATTAGCTGTTTCGGTGAGTTTCTGTAGATTATAAAACAAGAATGTCTTAACTGTTGGGGAAAGTTTCTTGTATGTTTACTAGCTATGGAAGTTTCGTAGTTTCCCGTCTGGTTAAAGCAGTTGAGAGTTTTAGAAATATGTTAAGACAATTTGAAGACGTTAGATCAGATACACTGTCTTTGCGTGTGCTCAAGATTCACCACTGAGAAATCTATGAACTTATCCTCCTTGGAAGATGTCCATTCATTTGGCGGCTTAAAATAAAATTGTTTTACATGATAGGTGTCAAAAAGTTGAGCTACTCTGCACCAACTTTTAATCATCCAATTTTATTTTTGTTAGGTGTTGGTTCATTTTGTATTCAATAGTTCTGCAATTATTTTCTGTGAGACTGTATTTTTTTATTTGTAGTCTGCTGGTCGGGTAAGCAAGAATGAGAATGATGCCCAAGATTCTGATGCAACAACGTCAACGAGAAAGGAAATTGGTGGAGGTATGTAATTGTTGATTTGACGATGCTGAGGTTTGGAGATGTTGTGCATGATTCAGGATTGGTTACTTTTCTACGAGTTTTGTGTAGACAACTTGATACTTTATGCTTTCTTTTTCATTTCGTATCCTTTGGAAGTTTGTTGAACATCTGTGTGTTCTATTGCGATGCATAATTGTCTAATTCTATAATTAATTCAGTGTCAATAAAAAGGCTCTTCTTCTAAGAAACAGAGAACAGTTTGAGTTTTCAATGTTGTAGTTTATTCAGCTGTATGCTTGATAGTTGATAACATGGATAACATTCCAGTAGGTTGTTAGTAAGTGGCTTATGTTTATTGTGATCTTGAAGGAAGTATGCTTTCTTTCTGTCAGCATAAATTCAGATTGTTTCCTGTTAGAAGTATTCTTCGATATCTTCGACCTTTCCTGTTTGGGCATTTCTTTTATATATCTTCTAATTTCCGCCTTTTCATTTACAAGATTAGCCCGCTTTCCTAATTATATCTCCCTTTCTTCCTCCTCCATTCCTCGACCATCTCATTCTCTCTCCTCCATCTCCCGTGATAACAAGAAATGACGTGTACTATCTTTATCTGCAGGCCCTGAAGAAGCACCAAAAATATGTTACAAATGTAAAAAAGCCGGTCATCTCTCTCGTGAATGTCCGGAACAGTCAGTACAAATGACACATGGCCATGCAAATGGTTTACTTGATAAACCTGATGGAGATTCAAGCACAAGTGCTGCTGCAGAGGAGCAGATGGCTATGGAGGAAGACGATATACATGAGATAGGAGAAGAAGCAAAAGGAAAGCTTAATGATGTGGATTACTTGACTGGTATTCCACACTCTAATGACATTCTCTTGTATGCTGTCCCTGTCTGTGGTCCTTATAATGCACTGAAATCATACAAGTACCGTGTGAAGATAGTTCCTGGCACAGCAAAGAAAGGAAAAGGTACTAAGTCGTCTCTTGTTTTATTTGATATGTGGTAACAGAGGTTAGAGGTGGTACATGCAGATGTCTTTTTTAACCTATTCTGTAGCTGCCTTTTATATTTTCATTGTCTTTTTTAACATCAGTTAATTCTATCACAACAGACAAGAGTTTGAAAATTTTTATTGTCCCGTATCGGCCGTATGTCTGCTAGCCTTTAAGATCATCACTGACTTAGTAAGGTGTTTTAATCTCTCAGCATATTTTTTGTGGGAATGGCTAAATATAGTAAATACCCTCTGTTTCTTTTGTTATCACTTACAGAACCATAATATCATACCCTCGTTGCTTTCATTGTTTAACAGATGCATAAAGTTTGAGAAAATTAATCCTGGATACATCTGTACATTATTTACACTGGTGATTTTTAACTGCCCATAAAAATAGCTTATCAAACAAGCTTTTCCATTCCAAGCCTTCTTAGGTCAGACTATGCTTGGATTGGGTCAAGCTTGGCATCTATTTACCTGAACTCGCGCCATGCTTTAACTAATTCCATTTGAAATAGCATGTCAAGCTGGGTTGGCTCATTTACACCCCTAATCCAATGAAATAGTTTCGTTGTCTTTTTATTTTGATATCCCTATGATTTATTTTGTAGCTGCAAAAACTGCGATGAATCTATTTAATCACATGCCCCAAGCAAGTAGCCGGGAAAAGGAACTTATGAAGGCATGTACTGATCCCGAACTGGTTGCTGCTATGATCGGAAATTCAAAAATCGCATCAGCAGGCCTCACTAAATTGAAGCAGAAGCAAAAGAAAGGCAAGAAGGCTGCCAAAGCTGCCACCTAACTGGCTCAAATATCGTTTGTGTAGTTTGGACACGAGAATATTTGTAATGTATGAAGAATATTGCTATGAGTATTTTATTTTATTTTTTCTTTTAAGAGCTGATATATGTCATTCGTCACTCACTATTGTGTGCATGGAATTAATTTGGTTTTAAGCAATAATTAAAAGCGAAGCTGATTAAATAATACTCCTCCGTACTACACCAAAGGTAACG
>LHUT01003824.1:9658-19883 GCA_001412135.1 Silene latifolia subsp. alba
AAAAAAAAAAAAAAAATTGGTCTGAGGTAGTACCTCAGACCTTGTAGTTTTTGAGCATATACACATTTTTTCTGAGCATATTACCATTAATAAATATAGTTTTTGAGCAATATTATATTTTTTTAGTGTAATGTTTTAGTAAATGTGCTCAAAAACTTTATACTAAAGCAGAATTCAAAAACTTTAAAATAAAACTAATGAACAATAAGAGGTATTACCTCAGATGTATAGTCTATGAATTGAAACAAATTTGATGTACTAATCTAACTAGTCTCACCATTCATGAATCATGACACGTATTACATGCCCAAACTTGAATCTGTCGCTCAAAATAGATTACCCGTTTTAAATACTACCATTATTATATGCGTCTACCAAAGTACCAATAAGTGAATAACCCCAACCATGTGAGAAAACATGATGAATATTTGAATACCATGGAGATTGCAGAATTATCAAGGCGCTGAGATTTGAGCGCCGCTTATTAACCAAATACTTACGAGTAAGTTTAATTGAATTCCCCCTTTTTCATGCTTCAATTCTAATTATTATCATCTCTAGTTACTTGATAATCAATCTAATTTTTCTTTTTGTGCTGAGATTTTACTATGAGGTATTATGTGCATATGTTTGGTTATAGAATTATTATTTTTGATTATGTGCATATGTTTGGTTATTGTTAGTATGAGTACATTGTACTGTATTTGGTAGCTGATGGATTCTTGTAAGTTTAATTGAATTCCCCCTTTACGCAAATGTTTGAGACTCCTCTCCATTCTTCTATATGGCTGTTAAGCTTGCTCTACGTATGTATCTGTTCTATAAAGATGTACTTTGTAATTTATACTACGTTGTGGCATTATTCTAATCCGTCTTAATGAATAATATGTTCATTGGCATTGTTATCATGAATTCTTGAGAGTATGAGCAGCAGAAAAAGATATGATGCCTGCTTTCAGCTTCCTTCAAACACATCACGCACCAATATGTTACTCAAACTCTCCGACACGGTGTCCACTGTCTGACACTTTGTTTTAAAAATTAAGCGATACGTGAATACGGTCAAACAAGTATCCTGACCTATTTGTAGACACGGACACGACTCGTTTTGTTGACTACCCATGCTTCTTTCACCAAAAAAAAAAAGAGAAAATTGAAATTGTTCACTTTGTTTTAAATGTTCCCTTGCCTCCTTCAGGTGTTTGTCCTCTTTATTACTCTTAGGTTTTTTTTATTACATCATTTTGTCTTTTCCTTTCTCTTCTTGCTCTTATTTTACTTCGTTGTAATTCAATCTCAAGATATCAGTCAAGTGTCGGTGTCGTGCCTGATTTGGAGTGTCGGACACGTGTCGGCTGCTTGGTGTGTCGGACATGCAACACGATGGCCAAGTGAAGTGTCAAAGTAACATAGGGTTCAGTGTCCCTTACCTTCACCAGACCCGTACCTGAATAGATGAACCTGAATGACTGAATATAACCTGCTATGATCTGATCCCCCATGAATTTTGCTCTGCCAAACTGACCATTACCTTTAATGATTCGATAATAGGTTAATTACACATGCGATTCATGCCCGAACCCTAAATGACCCGAGTAGAACAGAAACTTACCTGAAAACCATCTATGCCTTGATGACTTGATGGTAACACACTTCGATAGATCCCTTTACTCTCAATGACCTGGCCCCAACTAACCTAATTTATACCCGACACAAATGACCTGTTTGTGAGGCTATTCAGAGGTCTATAATGTGATATTTGCAGTATGAAACTCCGGTGCTCATATATTGAAGCTTCTCGGTCAAATGTCTTGACAAATTGATGTGTCAAGATGAAATTAAAAACTCAATATTTAAGAAGCTGATTTACATTAGAAATATCAGAGTTGCATAACCATTTTAAGCAACACTAAAAGAAGAGGCAGCGCTCTCAACAAACTTTTTAGCTCCTTTGAACCATCTCTTGTCTCCAGCTTGAGCCTTGCAGATGTAAAGCTTACCATCTTTGACGGTGGCTGAAATCAGTTGGTGTTTGCCACCCTCATCCCCATCTGCTGTTCTTGTCAAGACCGATACGAAATAGTATGGCTTCCCGTCAATCACTGGCGTGTCTGTTTCAAGGATGTTTGCTGATGCAACAACACCCGAGTCGAAACCACCCTGCCAAAATTTACCAAAAGGTTTAAAAATCTGAACCATTTAGCAATAAGATTTCACGACCTGGATTTAAACCAGTTAGCACAGTATCTCATTGCGGTTCCCTATAAACTAAAAGCATTAGCCAAAAGAAATCTGAGATTTGAATTATATTTTCCTCCTAGCTTAGGGAAACTCATTGGTGGAGCTTCTATCTCCAATTTTATACAACCATACTTCTGAATTTTGAGAAAAAGTTTGGTGAGTATAGAGAAATATCATGTACTCATCATGTATCTATTTGTCTCACCGTAAGGTTCATCGAGCCCACCGTTGTGTGAGGGGAAATGGTGAGTCGATGAAACTTGTAGTGAGACAGAGGAAAATGCAACTTTGTAGGATCTGAAAACCTGGGATCTGATCTGTTCATCTACGCCAAAATACATTCTTATACTTTTTTTGCATTATTTTTAGGAAGGTCTAGTCCCCTCTTGGCTTTGCACGCCGTGTTTCTGCACCTTCATTGTGTAGTTCATTTAGAAACCACCTCATCATATTTTGAGACATTGGAGTCATGGATTTATTCCTGCAAACCCTATCTGAAATCATAGTTTGCTGTGTATGATTTTAGTTGGATTGAATATAAGAAGCCTCCCTTATACTATGCATATCATCAAAAGGGAAAAAGTTTAAGCCTGAAGCTTTGAAGAATTACCTCGGAATCAGTCTTGCCAAAGTAGGCTTGTTGTCCTAACAAGTAGTTAACCTGGAACAGTAGAGCTATTAGTTAGCTAAGAAGTAGATAAGAAGAGGAGTGTTGGTAGCTAAAGAAAGAAGGGGTTACTTGAGATAGGAATTGTTCAGGAGAACCAAAATCAGTAATAGACTTCTTGTCAGTGGATTGGACCACGACAGATAAATTGCTGGTTGCATCAAAGTTGTCTTCAAACCTCAAAACTTGACCCGGGAACTCTCTTTCTTTGCTCGGGTTCCATTTTGAAGGGACTGACAACTTAAATCCGTCTCCGTTGTAGGCCATAAACTCAGTGTCTGTTTTCGGCCTTCCGAACACATTGGCTGCCACCACCTCATTTTTGTTAGCATGTAAATCAGGAAATTCAGAATTATGAAACCCAATAAATTGTATATTTTCCTACTCTTACTAGTCAAATGATTAATTTGGAGTGAAATGGTATACATTATCGTACCATAAAACTATCTGATACGAGAATTTGTATGGATCAACTACTAATCATGTTTTTAATGAGACTAAAAAATCAATGAATCATTTTTTTTTCCCAGGAATGTAATGAAAGCAAGTAATGAAGCATTGTGGAGTTGGAAAAGTACCAGCTTCTCCATAGGCAGCATCAGCAGGGTTGACCTTTGATCCAACTGCAGCAGCACCAATGAGGACAGTGAGAGCCAGCCTTCTGGAGATGCTACCATTTTCATCATGGCCTATCTGTTCCTGCTTCTGAGCCTTGCAGACCACTACGTTAGTCTTAGTGTTTACGGCCTGGTAGCGCGACGACGGGTTTCTACCAGCTGCTGGGCTGGAGATGGCTGCATGGTGGTGTAAGAAACATGCAGTTGATGCCATTTCTTCACTTGTTTATTTCCTTTCTTTTTTGTCCCCTCCTTATTACAAAATGGAGTTTTTGGGAATAAAAAAATGTTATTAAGAATATAGAAAAGTTGAAATGGATGATATGAAGATTAGATTATGATGGTAGATAAGGTTACAGAGGACTCCATTGGATCCAGGTAATGCTCTTAATGGCCCACATAGATTGGTGAATGTCAGGCATTTTGGCCCTAGTTTTCTAGATTTTGATTTTCCTCTACAAGGTTTTGGAAGGTAGGAGTCCAATTGCCTAACCAACGTGGAATAGTTTTTATTTTATTTTTTATTTTTTTATTTTTTTTTGTAGACCATTTGGTTTAGTATGGATTCGAGTCGGGTAGGGCACTAAGACAGTAAAACTCTCCCTCATGATAATATTGTTGCATTTCAAGGTTCAAACACAAGACCTCTAATTATCAACAATCCCTTACCAATTTGATTAAATGCTCATAGGTACCAACGTGAAGATTGTGAACTGGGATTTGCTAGAGATTGCAAACCATTATGGTTGAGTTAGTATTTCAAGTTTTTTAGATTGTACTGTCAAAAAAAAAGTTTTTGGGATTGATATGCCGAAATATGTGTGATTTTAAAAAATAAACAATGTTTATACTTGACTGAGTAGTTGCCCTTGTGTTGGCTTGAATCGGTCTAAAAAGAAATATAGAAGAACATATAGGTGTTTTCTATGGTGAATCGGTTTATTTTTTAAAATTTTACTTTATAACTTTTGTTTTGAATTGTGTCGTGCTTAGATCATGCTGCCTTGTATCAGTGTCATTGCCCGCGACACAAGTCTCACCCTTATGTTCGAGGATTGGAACCTCCTACACAACGCTTACTTTTTGTGTCCTAATTATTTGTTTACCTTATACTAAAATGTCCCTTACGAATAATATGAAAGGTAAACAAATTACTCAACAAATGAAGTATAACTAGGGATGTCAACTTTAACAAATTGATGAAAATCCGACCTAAATGGATGATGGATGGATGAAGAAATTTTACTCAGCGTCCATCCACCCCGAGATATTATTAGTTTTTTTGAAAAAATATATATAATACATTCTTTATAATCTAAAACATTCAATTTTCTAATTTATGTGCTCTCAAAATAAATAATTGGTTAAATGGTAAATTAAAGAAAAAAAAGAAAAAGAATTATCAGGTTGGTAAATTGGTTAAATAGTCGAGTCATTTTCGGATGAATTCGGGTCGGGATGGGACATGTGAATTCGGGTTTGGAATATTCTCAGGTCGGTCATTTTCAAATTACATAGGGTTAACGGTCAATTTCAACAATAACACTAAAGTCTGGTCAATTCGAGTTTGAATCAAGTTCGAATATTGAGTCGAGTACTGATCGGGCTATTTTCCCGGTCTAAATTGGCCCATGAACCCACCCACCACTATTCTACAATCCTACTCCGAAACTACTACCTAATCCTTCTTGTAATAAAAGATCCACTTAAATCTCTAATTAATTCCCCTTTATAACTCTCTCTTGCAGATCTTCAATTCAAAAACCCATTTCCTACCTTCTCACCTCTTACCAAATCCCAAGAAAATGGATGCTCTAGACACAGTCTTCGATCCATTGAGAGATTTCGCCAAAGACAGCGTTCGTCTTGTTAAGCGCTGTCACAAGCCCGATCAAAAAGGTACCATTTCAATTTTCTGTAATTTTATAATTTTGTTGAAGATCTTGGTGAATTTTGTAATAATGATCGATTTAAATGCAATTGCAGAGTTTACAAAGGTTGCTTTTCGTACAGCTGTTGGATTTGTGGTGATGGGTTTTGTGGGTTTCTTCGTCAAGCTCATTTTTATCCCAATTAATAACATTATTGTTGGATCTGTTTGATTTAGGTAATTTAATTTGTTTTCAATTTTTGATCCTTGTTTCTGGTTATTTTTGATCGAAAAGATTTGGTTTTTATCATAGATAGCTGTAGTTTTCCGTTTCTCTCGTTTATATCGACAACTTGGACCATTGCACCACATACAACGACTGTATTCTTATGTCATGCACCTCATTTGATGATAGCGATAATAATTACAACGGTCTTCGACGAGATCAACTGTTATATTGACTGTAGGGTGTTGAAATTGTGATATGTTACTGGAATCGTAATTGGTATAAGGAGGTATTATTTATCTTACCTCCTCATTCCTCAATGCCGTAGGATCTGGCACAGTGGTGACTGTATCGGGCATGTTTTGCTGTTGGATCATCTTATTATGTATACTTCCTGAAACCACATTAACATTATCATGGACGGCCCCTGCATGTGGGTGGGGATGTAGCTTGGCTTATGTAACGCGTTTGTGCACTTGACAGTCCTAATTGTTAGAAGCGGAGGAAAATGAGATGAAGAATTGTAT
Organism: Silene latifolia subsp. alba; assembly: GCA_001412135.1. NCBI lineage: Eukaryota > Viridiplantae > Streptophyta > Magnoliopsida > Caryophyllales > Caryophyllaceae > Silene > Silene latifolia. The sequence continues at coordinate 15,807 of LHUT01003824.1, forward strand.
GCTCTTCTTTATTAGCATGCATGCATGTATGGGAATTGTATGCTCATTTTTTTTAACATGCATGTGTAATTGTGTACCTCTTTACATGAATTTCCAACTTTTTTCCGTTGAAAATTTAATAATGATGGTGCTGTTGTGGACTTTTGGCCTAATCGTTTAAGCCGGATATAGAAATGGCTGTATTGTCGTCTCTGAATGTGGGAACATGGTACTCCCTATTATATATGGTGACCGTTGCAAAGCCAACACTGAACTGATACAGCTTTTTATACAAACAAGCCTTGATTAAGCACGACACGCGACTCACTGTGACCTCTAGTACGGTACTGCAACTCAAGGCCGTTGCCTCAATTGTGACTCACACTCCGATTTAATTCATAGCCTGCAACTGTGATACATTAGTGATCAGCAGTGGTTTGTTCCATTCCCGCTCTATGTTTTTATCTAACTCCTTCACCCCTCGGTGCAGGTAACTTCATTGGTGGAAAGATACGACTGAAGAGAAGACTTGGTACACATCTCATTAGTTAATTTTTTTTATACTGTAGTCGAGAGTTCCATTTCATATGTAACTTCCGAAGTTATACGTTTCAGTGTTGCATCATTTGTAGTTCTCGAATTTTCGTGTAAGAACCTCGTATTCTGAAATTTATGGCATTTTGCTTTGGAACTATGATCTCGTAAAATAGGTATGTAGAACGTAACGACTTTTGGGGCAACACGTTTCTTGCAACAATCTCTTGACTTCAATTTATCCTGTCAAAGTTTATTGTCAAGGCAATAATCCATTTGTAGAAAATTGTGCTATAGCCGAGTATCTATGTGAGAAATATATTACTACGTAGATGAATGAAACCACAAGCTTGTGCCAAGCAAGCATTTCGTAAGACATCTTGTGTCATTGAACATGGCTGATCGAGAAACAAGATAAAACATGTGAGAATCGCGATATAACCATTTCACTAGATAAGAAAATGATTGAATTCAAGTTGCTTGTTCTTAGCAGCAAATTTAAAGCAGTATGGGTTTTTTCAAAGCCTTGATAACTCGAATAGTCGAATGCGATAATATTACAACTCATGTTCTACCATGTCAAAGTAAAGCGATGTTACTATCATTCTACTTGGCATAATAGGTAATTAACTGCAAATTTAGAAGTATTATCCGCACATTTTTTTGCAAACTGAATGCTATAAACAAAAAGCCTTCACATTTTTGAATTTGTATGCCATGCAAATAAGAAACGATTCAGTGCAGTACAGGTTAGCAATTTAGCTAGCATACTGGGTTATCAATGATGCCCTCATTAGTAGCAGCGGATGCCACTATGAATTGAGGATTAACCAAGTAACCTTCTTTTCTGGCCTTCTTTTTTTCGCGTTGTAGCCTGAAATTCTCTCTTTTCCTTGCTCTGTAACTGTTGGGATTTTCAGGTTGCACTTCTCGTGGATACACGCTAACCTGTGATAAACCTTGTTCGTCAAACTTATGTTTGAACGTTTCCGTTACCAAGAATTACAAAATGGAGGAATTGTAAGACAGACTAACCTTTTTCTTATCAGGCCCGTACTTCTCAAATTTAACTAATCCATCGATTAACGAGAAGATTGTATGGTCCTTGCCAATACCAACATTCTTACCGGGATGGACCTGGAACAAGTATGCTTTGTGTGAGTGTTACGCAATGGAAAGAAATGGCATGCTTCTTGTCAAAAACATGTATAATAAGGTAAGGGTACGTGGAACACATAGCTATCGATTTACCACCACTAATTTCTCCAGTATTCAAAGAACACAATCACATAGCATACCGCTGAAGAACAATTGAAAAAGTTGTCTAAGAAAATCATCACTTGTTGTTTGAGCTCAATTTATGGGTTTATCTTATAGCCAATCTATGTTACTCAAACTCGGGTATCCAAATGTCGAACTCAACATGACTCGTACAATTGAAGAAATGTTGTATGTACTTGGTTCAATGCTCCATCCAAAGAAATCACAAATTGATTTCCTAAATTAAAGTGTTGTAAGCAAAAGAGCATATGTTCCACACATACGCTGAGGTCAATGATGTAGAACAAGACTCAGAACTGCAGCAATTGAGATTTACAGGATTACACTCATACATCAAGCTACTAACTTGATATTGTACCACACGATTACAGGAAAAAACAACTTCCAAAAAATGGTTAAGATTAAATATTTTAAATCTCATTTTTAAACAAACAATCAATCAATCAATTAAACCCCAAAAAAAAGACAATAAATGAGCATAAGCATATACCTTAGTACCACGCTGACGAATAATAATGGCACCAGGTTTAGCAAGTTGATCACCATAAATCTTAACACCAAGTCTCTGTCCTTTTGAATCTCTACCATTCTTGGTACTTCCAGCACCCTTCTTATGGGCCGACTCAATCGTCAACCCGTATGGCGGCAATAAGGGTTGTATTGATTGGGCGGGTAGTGTCAATGACGGAGCCCCAAATTCGCCTTTGACGAAGGATGATGATGAACTTGAGCTTAGTGATAGTCCTTTGAATGATACCATTAAATTCAAAGCCATTGATGTTGCCATCGCCATTGTTGTTAATTCAAGGTTGGATTTTGAGGAGTGGATTTTTTCATGGAAACCTTATCTTTGATTACTGGATTTATTTAAGGTTGTTTGGGTGTGATTGGGTTGGGCTTTAGCCCTACTAAGTTTTAAGGTGTTGGGCTGTTGGCTATGATTGTTCTTCCTTTTTGACAACAGTGATTAATCAAATCCTATTTTATGGGCGTTTGTATGAAGACTTACACGACTAATCAATTAGTTTGCTTCATTTCCATAGGCAGGTGTTGGCTATGATCGTAGAAGTTCAACAAAATCTCTATACGTTGCTTGTATCTGGTGTTCCGAGTGTTCAAAAGAGGTTTTTGCAGTTTATATACAAATATATATATATAGCAAAATGAATGTTTTCAGTAATTAGTTTAACTTCTACGAGTCATGTTTTAGGATGACATGGGTCTCAACAATAAATAAATAATTAAAATTAGTGGAAAACTGATGTGATAGAGTCTTAAGAGCAAGTACAATGGAAGAATTTTATATAAAGTTCTTTCTTTGCCACATCATATTTTGACAATCTCAATAATCTTAATTTTTTTGTCACAATGTAAAAAACTTTAAATAAAGTTCTTCTTTAATCCATAATTAATTGATAATGTAATTAATTGGTTAATTTTTCATTGGAACTCACAATTTGTTCTTGTTTTTTGAAAGAACTTGGTTTTTATTTTCAAACCAAGCAATGGGACAAACTTTATTTTAAAGTTTGATTTTGACAAACCCAATAAAAAACTCTCCATTGCTATTGCTATGAGACTTGAGAGAGTCTAACTGATAATCTCACCTTAGGTTAGATAGTAGTTAACCTTTTTATAACAAACTTTTACTTGCAACAGAACAAGGATCTCACCCACAATACGACAGTCTCAGCGGTATAAAGAACTCCGAATCCGACGACTCTAGCCCTTGGATTTGATAGCAATGCGAGAGAAGGATCTTACGTTGTTTTGTTTTCTCTTGTAAAATGGTTAGAATAAAGTAAAAAGGTAAAAGAAACTGACGAAAATGTTTATATAACCTTTTCACGTGTTGCTACCAAACCCGGCAAAAACCCATATAACCAACTTACTCGATCCAGTAACTGAGGTGCTCGATCGAGTAACTGAGGTACTTGATCGAGTACTGCCTACTCGATCGAGTTGCCCTCACTCGATCGAGTATCCATGAGGCATAACACTCTCCAGAACGTAAACTAACTTACTCGATAGAGTACCCAACAGCTCATAAATCCGTAGTATTATAACATGACCCATGTTTTTATTATTTTTTGACTCAGAACTGACATGACCCGATTCGAAACCACGTAACCAGAGAATAACCGACAACAGATAACTATAATTGAACAAGAAAGATTTGAAATCACTAACTAGTTCTATTACCCGTGAAATTCACGGAGTTAGCTGTATTGTCACGTTGGTGGTGTTATAAAATTCCGGATTTGCGGTCGCACTGAGCCCTAT
>LHUT01003825.1:2398-14220 GCA_001412135.1 Silene latifolia subsp. alba
TGTTAAACCGAAAGAAGCGTTTTAAAAATACATGCCCCCCCCCCCCCCACCCCTAAAATTATTACAAAGCAACTATATACATTGGTTACAAGGGTAGGGTTAGGTGCGTGAAACCACGGAGATGAGAAAAGCTTTTGTCTCGAGCGGCGTGACGATCCTGAAACGGGTGGGATAAGGCCTTCCCGGCTACTGACTCGCTCATGACGAGCTTGTCACGCTCAGGAAAGGCTGCAATACCTCTTGTTTTGGTGATTTCTGACTCATAACTCGTGGGGATCCTTCCTAGCTCGTGAGGATTCCCATTGGCCCCTCCTAAAGCTTGTATCTAAGGTCAATGGGTCCTTTTGCTTGCCTCATTTTCCTTATCAATCATCAAGTGATTCGATTTGCCTTCAATAATTAAGGCCGAAATCATACTAAAATCGCTTCAATTAGCTTCTTTTCTACAAAACCGATACAAAAGGGAAGAAATAACAAATAGGAAACAAATGACTATAAAAGTTACGATAATTATCTCGATTGGCATGCCAATAGAGGTTGATTCGGGGGTAAAAAGTGCGTAAATTTGAACCGCGTGAAATATCCCCAAACAAAACCTTTATTCGTCCTCGAGTAAAGAGGTAACTAAAACTAAGACTTTTATTTAAACGAATCTAATTGTATATCTGATACTAGGCAATTAGCGGGCCTTGCTCCGCTCTTCAACTCACAATAAGACATTTATGATGTAGAATGCCTTCTTGCAAGGCAAGTGGGGCCTTGCCAAAACTTTGACACGTCCAAGCAATTAAGCAAATACACATAAAATAGGATGTATTTACAAAAACATAGTCAGCTTCCTCATCTAAGTAGCAGAATCAACAAAGAGGGGACCAATATAAGGGCACATACGTCATTATAGGTACTAGTTCTATAAACTACTAAGTCTGGGAGGATAGAAACAAATCACCTAGCTCCAAATGGTGTTACACTAGTATTTTCGTTCTTAATTACTAAGATCCTTTGCGAAGGCCGATCCGATGGAGTGGCGTGGTGATCCCAATAACATTAGAAGACACTGTAGGATCGTGAATATTCCCTCTCTCACCAAGATGAGAGGTACGGTCGTCCCGTCTTAGCCATGCAACATAAAAGGTAGAACCATCGATATGTAAAATGAATTATTTAGGTTTGATTTTTCATTTCATTGGTTTTCGTTGAGTTGCCTCCCATTTTGATAGCATTTTTGTAACACTCCGTATTTTATAATAATATTTTATTCGGGATTTCCATATTATATTAATTATTTCAAACTGTAATATTGTATTTTGAAAAGATATATTTATAACTTCTGTTCTCTATTTTATTATTTCTTTTTTACCGACTTTTGGATGGGTTAAAATATTCGTGCACGATTTGACTATTCTAAAATAATAAATAGTTTTATTATTTAAATTCTTCTTGCGTTTTAATATGGTTCACTCCGATTCCTAGTCAGATAATTCTATTTAGGAGCAAATGGACCCAAAGCCTACTTATTAAACCCTTATAAAAATAAAACCCTAAGCTAATTTTTTTGATTTCACGTGAAGTATGCCAGCCATCGGGTGTTAAGCATCCTAGGCCTCGTGGGATTATTCCCCTTTCTGGTGTTGTTCCTGACAAATCCAGCCTTGTAACCAGATCTGCTGGGAACAAACGTGCTGGCTCCCTGCTACCTAATGCTTCATCCTGACGGCTTGCTGTCGGAGCCTGACTTCTGATTGCCACGGCCCACGGGTGTTGGGTAACCCTTTACTGCTGCAAGGCATCAATTTGTGCCAAAAGCGCACGGCTTTCTTCTGCTGCTTGCTCCTTTGCCTTCCTGTTTTCCTCTCTCATGCTGTCAATCGTCCTCTGCAGACTATCCATCCCACTGATTATAATCTGGCCGCTTCTGGTTCATGCTGGGCAGATCCTGCTTTGTCCGCGCCAGGACTTCTACCTCTCTGGCCGCTTTTGGATGACTTGTCTTGGGTGGAGGACCAATTTTTGGTGGAGGCCCCGATCCTGACGCCTGCACTCCCGCCGCCAGATGTGGTGACTGACTTCCTTCAATCCTTGGAGCAGCGCTTTGCTTGTTTCCTGACATAGTTCCGTTGTTGCTTGTAGTACGATTAACGATGACGACCACTATGCCCCAAGGTGGGCGCCAAACTATTTTGCTAATTTTTACCAAGTTAATTAATTAGGGTTAAAACGGTCTAATATCACCAGTCGTACGTCGTTATTTGATGAATTATGTATGCGGTTATGTATGAGTATTGAGATGTGTAAAATAAGAGTTTTGACACGAGATATTTGGTGACGCGGTAATCCCAATGTGGGAAACGATCACGGGAAGGGGACGGTACCCTTCCAAGTATTCCACTAGCAAGATATTGATAATACGCTATGAGTACAAGAGGCGAGACGGCTAAATTGCTAGTGTAGTATATAACGCGATGTGTATATGAATGAATCTTGCTCCTCCTCTTCCTTCGCCTTATATATGAGATAACCCTAGTAGGGTTTAGCTAGCTTGCTCATAAAGAAAGTCGAGCTCCGGCTGGTGGGCTGGTCTTCTCTTTTCTCGTAGCCTATTATCAATAACCATCAGCTGCCCCTTCCCTCTAATCCAAGCGCCAATTCAGGAGCCCTATTCCCTTACTAGCCCGATTAATCTTCTAGGACCAATATGCGCAATTTGGCCCAAACAACTAATAGACCAAAACTCAGAAACTCTCAAAAAATTATTACCCTTTGGAATTAAAACCACAGAAGTTGTCTTAAATGATCTCATACCGAATGTAATCACTCCACCAATCGCACACAAACTCACAAAGATCCAAACAAACAACCTCCCAATGTCTTTGATGAAAACCCACGTGCAAAACATCCGCACGTGTGCTTTGTTGGGATAAATAATATCAAACATACATGTTTAGTTTTCACTTCAATAGGGGGTTTCTCCAGCATTTATCACGTCCGAAACCTCTGTAAAATCAGTAGAGTAGTATGAAACGACTCACCAAAGTGAGATGTGATAATCTTTATAAGCTCCCTTTAATAACTACATCAGTCATCATTCACGGCAAAATGGCCCTTAACAAGTTAACATTGTTATGTTTGCACCTTTGCTTCGCTTAATTGTGAAAGTAGCTTATGTTTTTATCACCATCGAGAATTTAGCATTGTTAAGATTTTATATATCAATATGTCTCAATTTGGTTATGGAGTAATTCAAGCTTTTCTAAAATAACTTTGTCATTGTGGAAGCCTATTAGCAGAAGGCTCTCTATGTTGCCACAAGTTAAGCACTTTCTCCTTTACTCGAACACAAAATTTTAGATCACAAAACTTCTCCTTTTCCCATGAAGAAAGTCACAACCCACACTGTTAAATTTTAACCTTCACTCTCGATTAAACCGCCTTCCTCCAAACCTATTTAACAACATTTTGAAAATATGGGTTCAAGTGCCAAAACGGCTCAATTTTGTAGGACTTCCACATTGACACGAGTGCTCTGACTACCCCATATCAAGGTGATCTCGCAACACTACCCTTCCTGTTTCCTTACTCGTAAATTTTTTCCTACAAAAACCCATATCAAGAAGAGCTCTTGCATTCAACATATTTCTAAACCCATCATTTGCCTCTTTAAATGCCATGGCCCACCTTCTTTCTCATGGTCATAAAGGATCTCATTAAAGTCTCTAAACATAATGATCAACATCTTAAAATATTATAAAGGTCTCATATCATATCTGAAGTTTATTTTATATTTGTTTGTCCTTTCAAGACATCCATAAACTCTTATTGCTTTCCAGTTCGGTTTCGTTTCTTCCCCATATACAATGCTCGATATATGGTGACCATCATAAGAATGTAATGTCGTATGTATGTTTTTCCACTAAACTGACATAGTGCTATAATTCTCAACGCTTCCACCAAAATAATTCGTAATAAAAAATCCACATTTGTTACGTGTCCTCTTCTATCCTATTTCAGCCTATCATCACTTCTATAATGAAACGATCGCAGCTTAAACTTTTTACTGCTCTACGTAAGTCAGACTTACGTACTAAGCATGATGAACATTTCTTAAACGATCAAACTTACGTAGACCATTAAAAAAATTTATCTACTTTCAAGGTATTGAATTCGAGATATGACCGATCTTTTATCTTCTTTATAACATCTCTTATTCTTGTCAGTTCATTTGAGCCATTAGTAGTTTGATAGGTACGTTCATCCACTACTCCTTACTACCATTCAAAGTCGGCTCGATAAAATATAAAAGTCATCGTCTCACATCACTCACAACTCCCAATCTCATTGAACTATTAATCGTTGGGTTCACCGAGCTGTCAGTTTTCACAAACCAGAGTTTTAGCATTATTGTCTATATTCATTCGTCCTCTTTATGGTGGGTTATAAATACGGACTCAAAAGATGCAAAAAATAATGGTGCCTCGCTTTCAATAGCGTGATCATGGAGGTCTTATAGAACAAAGATGTGTCATTCAAAGGTCATAGCTATTCTTGTAGAACACGAACTTTGTATTCTCCTTTATCGAACCATAAAACAAAGATATTTTTTTTTTCAACTACTTCCCAGATCATACCACCCTTTGGTTGTCGCACTCCCATCATTTTTTCAACTAGGACTTTGATATTTATATGGCTATTTGTTCATACTCTTCCAAAAATGCAGTGTTGTTTGGTCAGTCCACCATAATTATCTTCCAAAATCCATTCAATTTTTTTGAAAAAATTGACGTATTTTTCCCTTCAAGATCACCCTAATTTATCGAGATTATACGATCTGTTTAAGTCAATTTTAAGTTAGAGTTATTAAGAGACATATCTATATCAAAAAGTTACAAGATCATGAAGTTAAGAAGACCACAAAAATTATAGGAGAATTGAGAGAAAATGTTGTTTTAATCCCTACAGAACTAAGGATAAAACCTATGCAAGAAGCCAAGAATCCTAGAGAAAACTTATCCCAAATGAATATTCAAGATGTGACTTAACCATATTTGGTTAACGCTGTCAAAAGTAATTTTCCATTGAGAAATTCAATACATTAAACTCAAAAAATCTAATCTTGCTTGTTTTTAAATAGGGTTATTTCACGGGAATAATCCAACCTATGTCTCATCTTCTCATATTAATCCTTACTAACGATTAACTGAGAATAATCCGACTTATGACCTCATTTATCTTTCACTGAACTTTGCCTATTTTTGACCTAATACTACAGGTAAACAACCAGGTCACCTCTTTATTTTTGTTTTCTTCCTCCTGTATATAATTTCCCTATTTCTTCATCAAACACCATCATCAGACAATCTGTCCTCCTTACATAACTTTTCTCCATTATTTTTTTTCATCTGACATTCTTCATCAACATTCTCTTCATCATTCCATAACCTTCATCATTTAGTAAAGATAAATGAATTGGATAGGAAATATTCTTTACTCATTCCATTTTCATTTCTCGCATACCTACTCCATCATCCACACCTGTCATTAGCCCACAAAACTTCACTCAACAATAATTTCTTTTGTTAATTATTTGAATTGGATATTGATTAACGAAAGTGTGTGGGAAAGTATTCTTCATATTTCGAGTTTGTGTGTTACCCAGATTTGTTAATTAATTGAATTTGGTATTGATTAGTTTTTCATTTTATTCAAGAAATAAAAAAAATCTCTATTTTTATGGAGGAGTTTGTATGAGGTTAAATGGGTAAATTAGGGAAAATATGGAAAAAGACAAGGATTTCAATTCAATTGATTTGGATTTTTCCCAGAAAATCGTAATTGAGTATGTTTTGACAGTGAAGAAGAAGAAGAGAGTTAGGCATTACGGATTAATTGTCTTAATTGATAGGTAATTGGGTATGATTTGGTTATTGCTAAGTTAATTGTGTAGATTATTGCTAGGTTAATTGTGTAGATTAATTTGATTAAAGTGAGTAGTGAGAGAGAAAGTTTTTTTTTTATTAAAGAGAGGGGAGAGGGAGTGTTGTTAGAGAAATAAGTCAAGGCAACCGGCTGATCAGGTATCCCTTCCATAAGTTTAGTAAAAGATAAATGAGGTCATAAATTAGATTATTCTTAGTTAATCGTTAGTATGGATTAATATGAGAAGATGAGGCATAGGTTGGATTATTCTCATAAAATAACCTTTTTAAATAAAGTTTATGTGTTAACAACTATCATAAACTGCATTACTGTTAACAACTACCATATTCAGACATTGGGTTTTGAAATTTTGATCTATGCTTAGTTTAGCTTGATGCATTTTGAATTTCTTTTCGTCTGAGTTATGCAAGATGAGTTTGTGACCGAGAGCTGAATTTGTTATATTGTTAGCGTGGCGTAATCTTGAGTTCTTAACTCATCATAATGTACATTATATGCTTTGAACTTTTCAGGAACAAGTCTTGGGATGGAGCTGAGCAAAACTAAGATAAATTTGAGAAGGATACTTGCGTCAGCACCTCGGCTGCAAAATTAGGCGAAATTAATCCATGTATTTAAGTAATATTTATGAAGCCTTCTAAGATATATTGATAGCATTTACTTGTCAACTCTTGTATGTGAACTTTGGGTGGAGGAATTCATTTGTGCAATGTTGAATACTATGACTGGTGACACGTCTGTCGCGTACCTGTCAAAAATAAAACCTAACGGTCTCAACTAAATATGTAGTAGAGGCAGTCGAGTATCGAATCCACAGGGAGGAATGTAACTACAGCTATCTATTTCTAATTCTAAGGTAACAATTGGGTTTGATTAATTTTTGGTTCTAAACTACGGAGTAAAAGGAAGAGAAATAAGGGCAGAGCAGTAAGGCAAGAAAATGATTTTAAACTATCAAATAGAGAGGGACATGTCGGGAATTCGGTTCACTACGGTAGTACAACAACTCAGCAGTAAATGACTCAGACGAACTAATGTGAGACGGATATTAGAAGGTCCTTTCGGNCAAACAGCTCGATAGACCACTTGGGTCTTCAATTCAGCTCACGTCTTCACCCAAATGCCTCGTAATGCGTGCAACGACACTTCCAAGTGCAACATCTCACTCTGGGACAATCCCGTCTCCTCTAAATGCATGCAAAAAGGACGAAAAGGAGTATGGTTCCGCTACTTCCGCGATCATTCCTACAAAAAGGACAAAATACACCAAAGTAGCCAATTCGGGGCAAAATACTATAAAAACAGTATAGAAATGCATAGAAATACGTGCTGAAATAGGCCAAAAAGACTATACATTAGGCACGTATCAACTGGACGAATTAGTGGTCATAAACACACCAAGGCACAGCTGTCGCATGACCCACTCAGGGCTCCTGATCCAATGTAGCAAATAATCAGTGCCCAATTCTCCAGGCCCATTGTACAGGCTTTATTCTCCTAGGTTTCTGCCATTTTGTGTCATCTACATGTTCTATATAATGTACCCCTTGTATGCAGCCGCAAGATAATAACATTAACATCAATCAATACAATTTCCAAAACAAACCACAACATTTATTCTGCAATTCCAATCATCAATATGGCTATTTATCACAGATTTTCACATGGTATTAAAGCGGGTTAAAATCCGTCTCTTCATTAATTTGTCCAGGTGATTTCTATTTAATTCGTTCTTTGTTGTTTTTCTGCTGTTTTTTCTTTTCTGTTGAAAAAGTTTCTTGCTTTGTTTGTTTGTCGTCTCTAAAATGACTGATAAAGATCCATCGTCCAACCCATTTTTTGTCCATCCTGCTGATACTAATGTATTGTCCTTGGTTACTACCCCTTTCAATGGTGATGACTATGGTTCCTGTAAGAGATCCATGCTCATCTCCCTTTCTGCCAAAAATAAAATTGGTTTTATAAATGGGGATCTGGTTAGGCCCACTACTGATGCTGTTAAGATAAGGCAGTGGGATAGATGCAATGACATAGTCATCTCATGGATTTTTGGTAGTGTGTCTGAAGAGATTAAGGCTAGTGTCCTTTTCACTAAGACTGCAAAGGGTATATGGGAAGAACTAGAGGCGAGATTTGAATAATATAATGGTGCAAGGCTATATCAAGTGCAGGATAGCTTAAGCTAAATATCCCAAGGTTCTGACTCGATTTCAACCTACTTCACCAATCTCAAAAAATGCTGGGAGGTAATAAGGAACATCTGGACCATGCCTAAGTGTACGTGTGGGTGCACCTATGGAGCTTACAAAACCATTATCAAGCACGAAAAAGATCGAAGGGTTATGAAATTCCTAATGGGACTCAATGACAGTTATAATGCTATAAGAGGGCAAATCCTAATGTTCGAACCCATTCCTAACATTAATGGAGTTTACTCTCTTTTAATTCAAGAAGAAAAGTAGAGGGAGATTTCTTTTCAAAATCTCCTGAACCTAGAAGCTTCTGCTATGGCCACTAGGGGATGGAACAATACCAACAAAAACTCTTATAACAACAGAAATACTGGATTCAAGAATGACAACAACAAGGGAAATGTGAACTCTGCCAACAAGAATCTAAACAACAAGAATGAGGTCCCATTCAGAAGGAACACCTACCATTGCACCCACTACAATATGGATGGCCACAGTGATTCAAGGTGTTATATCCTGCACCCAGAACTGAGAGGAAACGGAAGGGTGGTTGCAGATGCTACTGCTACTGTCAACAAGCAATTAGAACATGGAGAGTCTTCTGGTAGTCAAGGTAATGCGGAATATGATCAAATTCTACAGGATCTGAGCAAATTTAATCTCAAATCTTCCAACTCTGAACTTGCTATAATGGCAGGTAGTTCTCAAAACCCTGACAATCCTTTGAAATATGAATGGATTGTTGATAGTGGGGCTTCTAGTCACATGACACCAAACTTGCAGTTTTTTTCATAGATACATTAAGTTGAAAGAGTCGTGCCATATCACCATTTCCAATGGAACTAAGATTCAGGTTGTTGGTGTTGGTGTCATTAAATTTACACCAAATATCACTTTAAATAATGTTTTGTATGTGCTTGATTTCCCATTCAACCTCTTATCCGTCAGTCAACTCACAAAATATCTTAACACATCCATTATCTTCAGTCCTAACCATTGCTTCATACAGGTTCTATCCATGATCAAATTCTTGCACTTTGGTAGACAAAGAAATGGCCTATATTTTGCTGATTCCAAGCCCACAAACAACAAAATCCCTAATTTAAAGTTTTTGCCTGTAATAAAAGATTGTAAGCAACAAACTTCTTCTATTTGTCAAATTTATCCTAAAGCAAGGCTTCATAGAAAGCCTTTTCCAAATAGCAATTCTAATTCCAAAAGCATTTTTGAATTACTTCATGTTGACTAATGGGGACCATACCATACCCCTACGCATTTTGGTTATCGTTTTTTTCTCACCATTGTTGATGATTTTTCTATAACAACAAGGACTCACCTCCTTGCCCATAAAAGTAATGCACTACCTATGCTTAAAACATTTATCACCTACGTAGAAAACCAATTTCGGGCACATGTAAAAACTATTAGAAGTGACAATGGTTATGAATTTGGTGACACTCACGCATTGGCATACTATGAATCTAAAGGCATTGCACATCGAACGTCTTATGTTTGACACCCCTCAACAAAATGGGGTGGTTGAGAGGAAACATAAACACCTCCTTGAGACTGCCAGAAGTCTATTTTTTCAAGCTAACCTTCCTGTCAAATATTGGGGAGAGTGTCTCTTGACTGCAACATACCTTATTAATAGAATGCCCTTATCTGTCCTACATAACAAAGCACCCCTTGAGATTCTATACAAGGAAACACCTTCTTAAGATCATCTGAGATGTTTTATTTGGATGCTTATGTTTTGTGGCTACCTCAAAAAGGGGAAGGGATAAGTTCCAACCAAGAGCAACACCCTGTGTTTTTCTTGGTTATTCCAATGGTAAGAAGGCTTACACTGTATTGGACTTGGAGACACAGAGAATTTTTCACATTAGAGATGTAACTTCCATGAAAATGTTTTCCCTTTCCATACAACAAATCTGTCTAAGCATTTTGATCAAGATAGCATGCCATCTACCCCACAAGGCATGAAAAATCCCATTTTATTTGGGAAGAATAATGCTTATAATGATGAGGATATCTTGACAGAAGATATTGAAGGTCCGATGCCTGATCCTACACCATCAACCACACCTGAAGAAAGCCACAGTTCGGAACTGGTTGACAGTGATGCTACTGCCCTACCAGTATCTACCTCTACCACAGGTAGAGTCAGAAGACTTCCCTCATATCTCAATGATTATGCTGTGGAATTACCACACTCCACTCACTTTGCTTCTTGTCAAACCCACTACTGCAATCTTGTCAAGTTCAGTGCTCTTCCAACATCTTCCTAACACAAAATCAACCACATAACCTCCTATTCTGAGCCATCTAGCTATCAAGAGGCCTCTAATGATGAGCACTGGTTAAAAGCTATGAAGCAAGATATTAAGGCTCTCCAAGACAATGGCACATGGGAATTGACTGATTTACCAAAAGGACGAAAGGCTATCTCCTTTAAATGGGTATATAAGGTCAAGTTAAATTCTGATGGAACTTTGGAAAGATACAAGGCTAGGGTTGTGATTCGAGGGTGCAACCAAAGGTCTAGAATTTTTTATCAGGAGACATTTTCTCCAGTTGTGAGATGACAACAATTAGAGCCTTAGTTTGTGTTGCTGCTCATAGAGGTTGGAGTATATTTCAAATGGATGTCAATAACACATTCTTCCATGGTGATTTAAATGAATAAGTATACATGAAATTACCAAAGGAATGCTTAATCCTACCAATCAAGTTTGCAAATTGAAGAAGTCTCTGTATGGGCTCAAACAGGCTTCAAGGCAATGGTTTTCTAAGCTAAGTGACTTCCTTAAGAGCCATCAGTATGAACAATAAAAAAATGATTACTCTTTGTTTATCAGAAAAGACAAGGATAATATCACTATTCTTGGCATTTATGTTGATGATATAATAGTCACTGGGTTTGATCCTAACCATATTCAAGCTCTTAAACAAGTTTTACATGCCACATTTGGTTGGCATTAAAGATTTGGGAAAGTTACATTATTTCCTTGGAATTGAAATAAGCTACATGCCTGAGGAAATAATCCTAACTCAAAAGAAGTTCACAAATGAACTTTTAGAACAATCTGGTATTCAACAAGGAAGAAGGAATGTTACACATTTGCTAGTCAATTAAAAGTTTGATTCTAATGACAAGACTCTCTGTCAAGATCCTACATATTACAGAATGATCATTGGGAAGCTCAATTTCTTGACATACACTAGACCAGACCTGTCCTTCACTGTCCAGACTTTGAGCCAATTTATGCATGCTCCTAATCATTCTCATGTTTAGGCTGCTCATCATGTTTTGAGGTATTTGCAAAGTACCCCTGATTAGGGTATTTTGCTTAAGGGGTCCAATCATCTTACACTCCAAGCTTTTGCTGACTCTAGCTGGGCAACATGCCCCATCACTCGCAGATCTATCCGTGGTTGGTTCATCCAATTAGGACAGTCTCCTCTCAGCTGGAAAAGCAAAAAGCAGAGTTCCAAATCTTCAGCTGAGGCAGAATATAGAGCTCTTTCCCAACCCTCTGCAGAAATCACATGGATACTAAGACTGCTTGATGAAATGGGTGTCTCTAATTTAAAACCTGTCAGATTGCACTGTGATAATCATAGTTCCCATCATATAGCCAAAAATCCGGTGTTCCATGAACGCACGAAACACATTGAGATTGATTGTCATTT
>LHUT01003827.1:1382-15054 GCA_001412135.1 Silene latifolia subsp. alba
CTTTGAACCAAACAGCCCCTAAAAGTTTGGTTTGAAAGGGGATTTTTGAATTAGAAGAGAAGGGGTGGTGGTGGTGATAATCAACAGCCATTGATAATCAGTAGATGGGATATCCTCCTCCAGTCATAGCGTCCCGTCCGACCTCGCCATATCAGGTACGTCGATCGCGGGTCGAACTGATGGCTGCAAATCTGCACTGGTTGTTGAATTGGTGATTATGGCTGGGCGGTTGGAGGGTGATGGTGGTCCCCCCACTTAGTGATGCGTGATGACGCGAGCTCGGCACTCCGGAACTGGGTTTGCGTGATAGAGGGCAGGAGGCCGTGGAGTTCTGGGTTGCAAGTTGGTGCTTGGTGGCGGGTGACTGGTGTACTGGATAGCCCACCAATAATGTTGTGGGTGGTGAGGTAGGAGGAGGGGTGATTACTGGTGAGAACATGTTTGTTGAATGATGAAGTTGTGATGAATGTCATAAACATAAATCAAGCCAAGTCATCCTATCCACTTCACACTTAACAACGATAATTAACAGAAGTAGACGGAAATAATGAGTAAGGCCACGCTTAATGGTTAGTAACTAAAGTTAGGGGTACCATAGAAATTCTGAAAAGTATAAGGGTACTATATAGAGAATGAAAAAATACAGGAATACTATATAGAAAAACCCTTTTTTTTAAGAAAGCCAATAACCAAAGTAGCCGAATCCACATTGTCAAACATGTAATGGACAGAGCAACCCATAGAAGTAACTGTTACTTGTATGTAGCCCACACAAATTCTGATAACAGCTGAAGCCCAGAAAGACGAACATATTTCCCACATTTATTTCTCTCTCTCTAATTCTCGCCCATTTAACACGCAGCTTAAAACATCAACAGTCTCCTCTGACCTCTCCCACACCTTTAGAATAGAGAGAGAAAGTAGAGAGAGAAAGCTTCAATCGCCATTAACCAATTCCAAATCATGTACCGATGCGCCGCTTCCCGTATTAGATCCCTCAAGGTTTTTATTTTCTTATTCTTTTTGTTTTTTTAATCTATTCTCTTGTTTTGCGTAACCCTAGTTTTAGCTCGCCTTTGTTTATCGTTCCGATTTTCAATGATTTATTCATGTTTTTTGATTTTGATTGTTTTATTGTCATTTTATGTGTATTGTTCCATCTGTTGGTTGCCTTTATGGATGGTTGATCTAAATTCCGTCATTCAATGTTGCTTTGTTAGATATCGAAAGTCGTTTTCTTTTGCGTTATTTTTCTGCTGTGGTTGTGAATCATTGACTCGTATCGTTCGTTGACGATGCGATAAATTGACATTCCATTGCAAGTTTTATGTCTTTCTTAAGTAAACAGTTTCGATGATATGTGGCGATTTCTCGTGTTTTTCAATGAGTGTTGTGCTTTACATTTGCCACATTTGATAGAATCCTCCACCTGGAAAATCACGTTTGTTGGATCAATGTATAGTTCGTGAGCGAGGAAGTGGTACGTGTTTCAAGTGGAAATGTTTGTTCTTAGTGCGACTCTTTATTCGATATGCCACTATCCATTCATATATGTGAAATTCCTCAATGAACAAGTTATATTATTAATTTACTATTGCTGGTTACTGAGATTCTGGTATTTAGTTGGAATCTGATGGAAAATGGTAGATTGCTTATTCTATTTACCTTTCATTTTACATTATAGCATATGGCAATTTTATCGGGAATGTTGGTTGATTGATTAGAATATTATTGGCAATATCTGAAATTTCTCTCTATTAATAACCTATTTTATCATCTATCTACGTCTTGTGAGTGGTTACACATGTCCGAAGTACAAACTTCAAGCATTGCTTATCAGTTATCACATATGAGAATTCCATTCGGATTGGTGGTAGCTAACTTAAAATATCATTGTTATTTAAGATTGTAGTGTGAGTTGGAGTCGATTGAAAAATGGCTATAACTAGAGCAAGTAAAGCTAGTAAATGGCTATATCTCAAAAAAGATGTTTTATAGTTATCTGACCTTTGCTGTTGTTGATGATACTCTGTTCAGAATTTTGGAATCAGCCATTGTGGCGAATGCCGTTTTTGCTAGCAATTGTCTAGTCTATTCAAGGCTACCTATATGATATGTATCCGTAGTGTCATAATATCCAATTTGCCATACACTCTTGAGAAAGCGTGATATATATTAATTTACGCAAGTGCTATTGTACAATTTGCTCTTAATGGATTCACGACTCGCTGAGGGTTGCTTTAATCTAGTACAATTTGCTCTTGTGTGGTTATGCTCTACTGTTTATTAAGAAAACCCATTTTTTTATGTGTCGTTGCAATCAGTTTCTTCATGCCTTGTGATTCATTGATGAGCAAGGCTATGTAGTGTGTGTAACTGTACGTTGCTAGGCTTTCGGCTTCACTTGTCAATTTACTCAAGATGGTTATTATTTGTGCTTTTGTTTATTGTTTTTTCTTCAATTTAACTTTAGAAAATCTTAATATAATGTATCAATTTCCCTTGTTGTACTCTACTTTTTTATTTCTCATCGACATTATAAATTAACATTTATGTTATGAGAAGTTTTATAATGTTGAATTGAATTTAGGGTCGTGAAAGCTGCAAGCATCTAGCAAGGTATGCCAGCACAACTGCTGTAGCCTCAAAAACCTCTTCATCTGGGTTGTTCAGCTGGATCCTGGGAGGAAAGTCAAGCTCTCTCCCTCCTCTTGATTTCCCGCTGGAGGGAGTGACTGTTCCTCCACCTCTGCCAGATTATGTTGAACCTGCAAAAACTCAGATTACTACTCTTTCAAATGGAGTCAAAGTGGCTTCAGAAGCATCGCCGGTAAGATTCTCACTTAAAAAATTTTGGGTGATTTTCAACAAGAATAACAAAGTCTTCCACCTCTTATGATTACAAAATCGGATTGATTATCATGTAACAATTTTTTTTGGGACTCTTTAATGCAGAACCCTGCTGCTTCCATTGGTTTGTATATCAATTGTGGATCTATATATGAAACACCACAATCATTTGGTGCGACTCACCTTTTGGAGCGTATGGCATTTAAATCGACCACAAATCGAACACACCTCCGGTTAGTGCGTGAAGTGGAGGCCATAGGAGGCAATGTTACAGCCTCAGCTTCTCGGGAGCAGATGGGCTATACTTTTGATGCCTTGAAGACTTACGTCCCTGAAATGGTTGAGCTTCTTGTAGACTCAGTGAGAAATCCTGCATTCTTGGACTGGGAAGTCAATGAAACGGTAGCTTACCCTCTATGCGTCTTTTACATTTTATCTTTTGCATTGTTGCTTTACATGCTTGAAGGTTCCTGGTCTAAATTTTTGCGACATTCATGCAGATTCAAAAGCTCAAGGGTGAATTAGCTGAGGCTTCCAAAAATCCTCAGTCATTGCTTATAGAAGCTGTTCACTCTGCTGGTTATTCAGGCGCTCTTGGACATTCTCTTATGGCTCAGGAAGCTATGCTAGGTAGATTGAACAGCTCTGTTTTAGAGGAGTTTGTTATGGTAAGTTATATTTATGATTACATTTTGAGCTCTTTTAGTCTGAATTGGCTCTGCTTTTAAATTCTCTCTGCCCATCACATATTCTCATATAACAAAAGATTATATATTTTTGGATCTCAGGAGAATTACACTGGTCCTCGTATGGTACTTGCTGCTTCTGGGGTCGAACATGAAGAGCTATTGTCTATTGCTGAGCCACTTCTGTCGGATCTTTCTAGTGCACGGCCTCCTGAGGAGCCTGCATCTATGTATATTGGAGGTGATTTCCGCTGTCAATCAGGTTCAGGGGTATGCAACTCTACCTTCCTTGTAAATGTCCCTGTCTCTTCTCTGTACAAAGTTGACTGTTGCTCTTAACTGACTTGCATGCATGGTCAGGTAACACATTTTGCACTTGCTTTTGAACTTCCTGGTGGCTGGAGGAAGGATAAAGAGTCCATGACTTTAACAGTTCTTCAGGTATAACAATTGGCTAATTTGGTTTTTATTTCTTCGTTTATGACTTTTGATATTGTGTTTTTGACATTGTGTTTAGTTAAGCGTTCACCTCTTCTTGCAAATCTGATAGTGTTGTGATAGAATGACTAAAATTTTTGTTCGTTCCACTTCCTCATATATCTGCACCTTCTCTGTCTTCCTCTGTATCGCATGATGGGAACTAATTTTAAGCACTTTTCGATTTTCTCTAGATGCTTATGGGTGGCGGTGGATCTTTCTCAGCCGGTGGTCCTGGAAAAGGAATGTATTCTAGATTATGTGAGTGATTTTGAGTTAGTATGTTTTTTAATACTAGTATTTCATTCATAAGTGTTAGAAATGTGTTTCTGTTATGTTACTCCGACACTTCACTTAGATGTCGTGTCGCGTATCCGACACGTATCATGTCCGACACAACACTACACTTGGACATTTCACTTTAGACCACAAAATTGAAAATAGAAAATTTCACACAAAATAGCTTGTATCCAACACTCGACACGTGTCAGACGATACCGTGTCGGAGAGTCGGAGTAACAGTTTCTGCACTACATTTTTCCTTGATCATTTGTTCAGATTTTCTTGTGATGTCATTATTATCCTGAAGTCTTTGGTGCATTGTTAGGTGAGTGTTAGGGGAATGGTGACAGGGTGTATATGTATTAGTTGGTTTGTCATATTGGGTTTATTTCCCTTACGAGTTGCATGATCAATCTCATTATGCAGCTCTCTGAATTTGTTTCTATTGACAATTGGGTTAGTGGTTTCCATAAAATTATATTGCTTGATAATTATCTTCTTTAGTTCTACAAATAGATCTATATAAACTTATAAAGTATACCTTAATAAAGGCCGGATTGTATTAAAAGTGGTAAATATGTATCCATTGTAGGTGTTTAACCGTTTTCTTTTTGTATGACCAGATTTAAATGTCCTGAACCAAAATCCAAACATTCAGGCATTCTCTGCGTTTAGTAGCATCTACAATAATACAGGCCTATTTGGAATTCAAGCTACAACAGTAAGCAACTGCAATTCTTGAATATGCATCCTGTCTTTTGCTCTCAACCATTGTATTAAAATGTTCCCAGTACATTTTATGTAACCTCTGTTACATATTAAGATTTCATTCCACCGTTGTGTTATTTCTTGTTACATAGCACCTATGTAAAAATGTTGATGTTTTAGCTCTATTGCTCTTATTTTTCCTGTATTTCCGCATCTTACAATGCTATATGTGCTACTGAGCTACTCCCTTCTAGTCTATTTAATATTCTTTGTTTTGAGGGGGAAATTAAGGAAGAGGGCGAATTTATCTATCTACCCTCGTATTATCCAACCTTCCATGCCTCTTAACTAACCTCACCTATTGACTTCGCCACAAACACCAATGAAACGAAACCCCAACAACTATCAACCAATCCGTAGGTAAAACCAACCTGCCAGAACCTAGTCTTAACCATCTCCTTAAAATAGTGTGCCTAAGGCGTGCCTTGGATTAGGCACTAGCTAAAACGTCTTTGTGCGTATTAGGTGCACCTTTTAGACAAGGCTTAGCTAATGAAGCTCATTACAACACACTTTCTAGATACTTTATTTCTAGACCTTTAATCTTCCCTTTATTTGCCGCATTATTCCTTTCACTTCCTTACATGTTACCCAACTTTAAAACTTTTACATATGTATAGCTGCCCAAAATTTTATTTGGATATACATTTTGTTGCCGAAAGTTAGCGCATTTTGCATTCAAAAGGCGCGCGCCTCACCGCTTTGGCTCTTAATTTGATGCACCGTGCGCCTCTTTAAACTAAGACCACCACCAAGCCGACATACAATCCAACCCCAAACACCACAAATTCACCGTAACCTAGACCAAACCAACAACAAACCACCAATTCAACCCCACAGTCTACTTCCGAGAAGTGATTGCGCGACGCCAGATCAAAGGAGGGAAAAGTTAGAAGTGATGGTGTGAGGTCGGAATACTCTATTGTGGTCGTCGTGGCGGTGCGATGAGGTGTGCCATCGTGGGCTTCTCAGATCTGGGATGTGAGCAGCGGTTGTTCAAGGGAGCGTGGTTGTGCAGGTTGGGTACACAGGTAGCATGCGAGGGTGGTAGTGGTTAAGGTTGATGGTGGCATGGTGATGGTGGATGGTTGGCAGGGAGGAAAAGGTATTGTGATATGCAGGGTTGGGGTGGTTGTTAAGGAGGAGACTGTGATTAGGTGGGGGTAGTTTTGTCCAATCATTCAACATTGTATGTGCAAATAAGGAAATAGACAAGAAATGATGACTCAGCCCAATAAGGAATTAGATAGATTAAATAGACTTGGAAGGAGTATTTGGAAAGAAAACACGGGAAATCAACCCAAATTTCATACGGTAAGAGGGGATATATTTGGTTAATGTGTGTGAAATTTGGGCTGCATAGGAAGGACTCTACCATTATCGCATCTGTAACCGGACGACATGTTATCTTGTTCTCAAATTGAGTTGATGAATCTGAAATTTTGTGGATAATTATTGCAATCTCTTCGTATTTGTGTTGTTTGGAGTTTGGAATTCACGGTTATAGACATGTCGGCTCTTGGAAGTTAAATATGAATCTGTCATAAACTCTCTTTAATGTGAATATTTGAGGATTCTATGGTATTGCTCAGCCGTCCTGGCTCCTTGGAATAGATTTTTGATATTTTGTGAAAGTTCTCCACCTTATCAACTTCTTCTCGATTTCTTGATGGTGTCATGGTATCTTACAGTTACGGAAAAACGACTTCTGCATGCAATCATCACCCTTCCTTTAGTCATGGAGTCACTGCAACCATGATATGCGAGTTCATCTTTGCCTACTAACCATTTGAAGTCAATCGTGAACTATTTTGGATTGTTCATCTGCGCCCACCTAGGCCACTTATTTTCATTACGGGCACAGAACCTGATTCTTGATTAGTTTTTAATGCGTGGCGGTGATTGTTGAGATTGGTAACCCTTGAAGTTAAAAATGTGATCGGTCTTCGGTGCAATTATCACTTTTTTGGTGAGGTTGTTTGAGCATGGACTGAAAGAGGCATGCACTAGTGTCATAAGGTTCTGATTATATTCTAAGCAACTTGTTAAGGGCTGATATCGGTATGTGTCGGAAGAAGTGGTCACCTTGAATTTATGGGATTGGTGCTGAAGTGATCGAGTAGACAAGAATCCTTTTTAACCGTCTTTTGCCTCCAAGTCCTTTATGCCGGGAAAGAAAACACTACTTATTAGGCATTATTCGGAATCATATACTTAAAGTGGCTGTTTATTAGTTCACTTATTAGTTCGAGGACTTGTCTATTTGTTTGTCTTACAGTTGTGTGGATACATAAGACGCAATGATTTCTCCCTTGCTGCTTCTCAAGTTTTCGTTCCCTCGGGGGTTCCAAGTGTTGGAAAGTAATCTTGCATCTAGTGTGATTCACCAATATTGCAGACTTTTATAAAATTCGACCGCTTATGCGTGGTGTAGGTTTATGGTTAGTTGGTTAGATGAGTTCAGCATACATACTTATCGCTAGTTGATATTTGATACAAATAAGTTTTTTTTTTCTTTTTTGTTTGTAACTTATATTATTAGGGTGGTATAGAGAAATAATTATCATAGTGAAATGTCTTTTACTCCATCCCACTATAATCTCCTCATTTCCTTTTCGAGTGTCCCAAATCTATTCTTCCTAGTTCCTTTTAAGTGTTGATTTATCAAACCTTCCTTCTCTTTACTTTGCCACATCTCTTTAGTTTTCATTATTTACTATAAATAATGGTTGTGTAAAAGACAGTTTTGAAGATAAAATGGAGATAGGAATAGTTATGTTAAGGAAGACATATTAGCTCTGCTATTTATGTCAGTTTAAATTTCATAACATACTAGGAGAATGGTTTTGTGTAGCCTTGCAAGTAAAATTCATACTTCCGATTGGTTTTGGCTAAGTAATTCATTTAATTTTTTTTGTTTCTATTTTTTGGTTCTAGACTACCGATTTTGTATCAAATGCCATTGAGATTGCTGCTGGAGAACTCATTGCAGTTGCTACACCTGGACAAGGTCAGGAATTTTTTTTTTGGAGTTGCTGCATTTCTTTGTTTCAGAATCCAATCTGTAATCATATCCTACATATCGTGCTTGTTTCCCTGCAGTTAGTCAGGTACAGCTGGATCGTGCTAAATCCGCCACAAAGTCAGCAATTTTAATGAATTTGGAATCAAGAGTATGTTCACTCCAGTGTATTATAATTTTTTTTGGCGGTTTTGCTTTATTATCTTACAACTGACATATGTTGCAGATGATCGCGTCTGAGGACATTGGTCGTCAGATTTTGACGTATGGGGAGAGGTAACACCATGACCTTTCATAGTGCTCTGAATTTCCTTCTGTTCTATTTTTATTTCACTGGCTAATGATTTTTGACACATGTTCATGCTTTTTTCTTTAGTTTTTTTTAGAAGTCTTACTTGCTTTAATACTATTCTATGCATGTTTAATTTCAGCCAAATAATGGCCGTTGATTGTTTTTTTTTTGATTATTTTTCATAGATTTGTCCCTTCATTACTTATCTGTTATGTAAGGGTAATTAAGGAGTGCAATTTTTCGAAGTTCATGTTTTCCTTGGGACAGAGTGTCTAAAAAGTTACCCAAATAGGAATAAAGCAAAAATTGAACTATTGTTAGACAGCCGGAAAAGGAAAATATGAGGCATATTATGAGACACTGGGACTATTGATACTCTTGCCTGTATGGGTGTTTTGCTTGCTGAGCAAAACCTGGAAGGCTAAATTCACCCAGGTTCAGTCATGGCCACAGGGGTTGCTGACTTGCTGTTGTGTCATAATCTTGTTAGATGTGGCCACTATTTCTACTAAATGCATTTTCAGCTATAATATAATATAATAAAAAGATTGATACATACTACTCCCTCCAATCCAATGCATTGGAAAAATTGACTGTTGAGTGGTCGTCTTCGAGGCTCTTTCCAATTTTCTTGGTAACTGTCTTACCTAATCTCTCTACTGGCTCCACCCCAAATTGCTTCCACTATCTCGTTTATGTGATCATGCAAATCTTTGTGCAAAAGCTCCTTTACCCAAACAATCAATTCGTTACTCGCTCCGTGATTACATAATTTTACCTTTTCTTTGTGATACGTATTTGGTGAGGGTTTACCAAGTAACAATATTTGAACATTGGTCATTGATGTTAGAGTGTGTTATATCTTTAAAGTGAGGAAGTTCTCTCTCTTTGATCGATGGATTTGGGTCTCAATTGATCGATGGATTTAGGGATTTTGATAGGAATTTGGGGATTTAAGGATTCATGTGATTTGGGAGTAATTTGACGATTATTACAAATGATCGAATGATTTTGGGAGTAAGGCGTAACGCAGGGAGAGGGTAATCTTTGATCGATGGATTTGGGTCTCAGTTTATTCTTTTATCTTCCCCGAGACAAAAGAGTCCCAGCACACACTTGACCTTTGACCTTTGAACTTCACCCTTTAGATATATATGCGCTTTCCACAAAAGTTATCTTATAAGATGTATTAAATGTTACCTGTCAATCCTATAGGTGTTAAATGTTACCTGTCAATAATACATGAAAGTTTGGGTGTTATTTGTAAAAATGCGAATACATGAAAGTTTGGGTGTTATTTGTAAAAATGCAAATGCATGGTGGTAATTTGTAACAATACCCAAATACGTGGTGGTTATTTGTAATTTTTCCTTGAATTTATTTT
Source organism: Silene latifolia subsp. alba (assembly GCA_001412135.1). Classification (NCBI taxonomy): domain Eukaryota; kingdom Viridiplantae; phylum Streptophyta; class Magnoliopsida; order Caryophyllales; family Caryophyllaceae; genus Silene; species Silene latifolia. The sequence goes on from LHUT01003827.1 coordinate 11,144, forward strand.
CAATGTTAAATAGCTGATTTCACAGCAGTTGTGATTTTATTATTGAGAAGCATAAGATAATTCACTTTTTTCTGACAGTATAGGTAGTATATTCCTTTATTATTTTCTTAAATTTTTTTTATATGTTTGTAAAGGGAGCCACAACACAATTCTGATGAAGACGGGTGTGAAACTCATGTAATGAGTTTGACTACTCAATGACTATACTAGCTGACATTTGCGAAAAGTAACACTTGTTATTTTGAACATTTTACTTCTATTAAAAGTTGAGATTAAACCAGAATGGGTATTAAACGTTCGATATGTCAGAAATCAGAATAGCTTTATTTAAAAGTATGTGCATTGCGATCTTTCACCTTTGTAGGTACAAGTGAACTGATACTTACGACTCAATTGATCCCTGATTATAAAACTTGTTTCAATGTCACAGGAAGCCTGTCGAACATTTCTTAAAAAGCATAGATGAAGTCACAGTGAACGATATTGCATCAGTTGCAGGAAAGCTTTTGTCATCTCCTCTCACAATGGCCTCACATGGCGATGGTAAATAGATCGTATTATTGTTTAGTTGCATGCATTTTTTTTTGTCATATGATACACGAGAGCACTGACTACTTTTATAATGGTATTTGCAGTTCTGTATGTTCCAAGCTATGATGCTGTTAGCCGTTTATTCCACTCAGAGTGAAATCCGACATTTTAACCTTTTTGCCATCTTCCTCTTTTACGGGATTTCGACTTTCGAGAATCTTATAAGCAACCCCAAGTATTGTACTTCAGCAGTCGATGGTTGATTGCTGAAACTCGGAATAATCTTAATTATACAAATTCTTTACCTTATTGGTTTTCCCAGCTGTGCTTGATTATAGCAGCAAATAATGTACCGAATAATACAAAGATTTACATTTTTGGTTAGGTTTTCTTTATGCTAGGACATATACGGAAATTGTGTATCCTGTGACTTGGAAGGTTGCATCTATGTTTAGCCCATTTTGGTTGTTGATGCCTTGAACCTTTGATGGAATGTGCAAAAAATGCGTGTTGCACATCATTGTCATTTGTGAATCAATAATTTGCCTGTAACTCTAGTTTTGTCAATGTTCACTTGCTCGTCTATTGAGGAGGAGTTCTGCATTCAATAATTGAGCACTTTGTCATGCGAAAATGGAAACTACAATAATGGTTGTGAAAAAGAACTATAAACTAGAGAGATCACAGGATGTGGGAATGGTTTTCTCGACTAAACTAGCTACTTCTAGATCATTATTTAGACTAGTTAATTTGAAGTGGCAACAGTTTCTTAGCTGGAAATCAAAAATTGAATCGTTGCTTCTCTTGGCTCTCGATAAAACCCTTAGCAGGCATTAATCTAAATCGGTTTTATGATCAAGAAATATATTTAGCGGTTAGCCCCTACATTTAGTTTCCTTTGTTTCGGTGGTGTTCTAGTCTCTAGTTTGGTTGGAACACCTTTTTGTATCGTGCTATTCTTCAACGTACTTGCTAATAACTCTAACAATTTGTAGAATAAAAACACGACTTTCATTAAATAGAATTGAAACAAGGGTCTTATCAAAAGTTGTATGAAGACAGTGATAAGAGCATGTATCAATTCATCATATATGGATTTGAGAACCTTATAGTACAGTACTTGTTTAAGTTTGTCATTAAAAGTTGTATGGATATAGCCATAAGATTTTAGTTTCCCATATCCTATGTATTATCAAGATAGTGAAGGTAAAGAATACTTGAACAATGAACAAATTAGTGACCACACGAAATATAGAGGACCATCGTATACACAATTGAGTATCTTAATTGGTCTATGTTACAACATTGGCTAGACTAGCTAGAATCATAGGATCACACGATTCGAACGATCTAATCATCTAAAGTAAAGTAGAATTCCGTCCTGATAACCTTGAAGTGTTGATTTTACTTACAGTTAAAACAAAAAATAAATTATTATTCCTAGAATTTAGAAAATATATTGACAAAATTTCGCTTTTTTATCAGATCGTTATATACATACGAGTTGCAACCAACTCAATTACTAACCCAACTAAATTTGTTATATGTGCAACAATATCATATCGACTTTGTTGATAATTATACGTTAACTCGAACTAGTAGTGATATTATTGTGATAACGAGTCGACCTGAGCGGGAGCCTAGAGTTTCTTGACTCGAGCTCGAAAAGCTTGAATGCATGCTCGGCTCAAGCTTGAGCTTGAGAATCATGGACCTGAGCTCGCGTTCGACATCAGAGGTATGGCTCGAGCTCGGCTCTTGGTGAAACGAGCTAGTTAAAATGCTTATAGCAGGGTTTAAACTCTGGTAATTTGTTTTGAATATATAAGAAGTTAAAACAAACTTTACCACTTTAAGATGTAGATAATTTAGTTGTTAAATGCTGAATCGAGTTCTTAAGACCCCATTTTACTAAACATAAATATTCAAAAGTTTTTTTTTTTTCTTAGATTCTTTATTTTCATGAATTAAATGTAAAATACTCCCTCCCAGTCAAAATAAACTTCCCTATTTCCTTTTCCGTNNGGGGTAGTGTGTTTCCTTAATATTTGTGCCAAAATGAAATGAGAGGTTTATTGTGAATGGGAGGGAGTATATTCATTTAAAAATTTGTAAAAAAGCAAAATTATAATATTAAAAAATATATCGAGCTCTTCGCAAGTTTTTTGAGCCGAATTTGGCCTTGCTCGAGTCAAGCTCAGACACGACGAGTTTTGACAGAGGCAATCCCTAATTGCTCATAAAATGTCTCGTCTCATTACCACTCGTACATCGAACATAGCAGCTAAGGCTGAAGGATGCGTGTTATCCTAAACCAGTACAAGGACATACGGCAACTTCGTGTTAAGTTTCTCATTTGTTCACAAAGAAAGAGCCAAGGGCAAGGACGGAGGTTTAACCACAGAGATGAGAGATCTTCACATTTTCTTGTTTTCCAAAAAAGGTTCCATATTTATACATCAGAATATGACGTTAGCACTTTAGCGTTTGAGAACAATATCTTTCTCGGGAGTCGGGACAACCATTATCTAAAGGTCCCAATTTCAATTGCTGTTGCACTCTTGCTTAGATTCTCCTTTAGTACTCCCTCTATTCCTTGAACTTGGAAATATTTTTACCGTGTACACTATTAATCTGGGTGTAAGACTTTAAATTACGAAGGGTTACATTTTGCGAATCAGTCCAGAGACAATTGCTTGGTCGTCTCTGAGGTATTAATGCTGTTAACACCATTCTGAGCCAAGGGACGATTCTCGATTCTCCTTGTGGCCCTTATGCTAACATCTTCCTTGATCGATAACAATGGTTTTAGTTCCATGCAACTTTTTTCCATCTGACGCATCCTCACATACATTCACATATAAAACTTCTAATTTATTTTCAATGAAAAAAAATTTATATTTTTTATGTGGTTCCTCCTTTTTCTGATATAGACATAAAATGGTTTCAGATAAACATTTTTTTTTACACATTTGTTGAATAGATAAGAGCTACTTATTTGAATAAAACTCCTTATTTTTTCATAATTGCTACTTCCTCTATTCCAATCAAATCTATACATTTGTTGAATAAATGTAAGTTATATGTATAAAATTAATTGAAATAGAAAAAGTACTTTTTTCTCCTCTATTTCCTGTCATGATCAAATGGATTTTCAATATTTTATTTTTGTGCATTTGTTTCTGCTCAAGTTAATAAATTGGTCCTATATACATTAAATAATTACTTCTGTTGCGGTCAATAGTTATCAATTTTCAATTTAGGGTTTATGTATATTACTCCCGCATAGGTGGGGTATGTAATTGTAGGTTTAATTGTGAGTTGGTAAATGGGGGTATGTAGTGACATTTTATGTAAATATCAAATGAGTATAAGGATAA
>LHUT01003829.1:0-13449 GCA_001412135.1 Silene latifolia subsp. alba
CGAAGTGAGGTTTTGAAATAGGCTTGGGCCCGAATTTTGACTCGACAAACGGACAGAGTTTTGACTGGGTTTTGCGCTAATCAATGGCCTTTTTTCGAAATTTCTGTTTAAAAAAGGGTTTTGATTTTTACAAAAATCGTCATGGTTTTGTTTAGAAATGGTGATCACGTAAGGTACAAACATTCATACAAGCATTATAACGGGATGCTGAGTGCATTTAAAAGGGTTTTGGTTTAAAGGGTGGGTTGCCATACCGAACCATCAAACCCGAAGTCTGTGGAGAGGCTCGTACCAAACAAGAGTAAGGCCGATTCCTAGTCCATTTCCTCAAGTAGTGAAGGCCCAAAAAAAAAAAAAAAAAAAAAGAGATAAGGAGCCACTAGGGGTGAACAAAAAGTGGTCCGGACCGGCCGGTCTAGACAGGTTACATACCGGCCCGGTCTCCGGGTCCCAATAAAAAATATGGTGACTGGTCTCCAGTCCACATTAAAATTAAAACTCAATTTACCTTGTAACGTAGCACCGGTCCGGTCCAAACCCAGGAAAAACCGGACCTAAGCAGTCCGGTCCCCGGTCTTAGGATGTGTAGTTAACCGGTCCGGTTTTGGACCGGCGAACACCCATGTCTGGCCCTTACCCCCTAGGCGAGGACGTGGAACTAGAGCTTGCAAAACTAGCCTGACCCGAATAACCCGTCCCGAACCTGACCAACATCCAAATTGAGGACCAACTGAAACCCGAATTGACCCAATCTTATTCAATCCGGCCCGAACATTTATTATCGGAAACTGATTGTTCCCCAAATAACTTGAAAGCAACCAACCCGAAAATGACCCGACTCGACTTGACCCTGCCCCATTTTTTTTGCAAACCTAAACAAAACAAACTCGAACTGACCTGACCCAAACCCAACCCGTTTACCAGATTTCTGCAAAACCACCACGTCTCGGCTTAGGCGAGACGTGGACTGTCCACGTTCAGACCTAGTACAAACCCGAATTTACGGATAGAAATTGTTTGGCCCAAACTTCAGCCAAAAAAAGGCCTGCCCAGAACAGCCATAAAACCGTAACTTGTCAAGCCCACAGCCCCACACACCGTCACAAACTCACAAGTTACTAACACTTGTCTACATTTCTTCAACTCTCAACTTTGTTCCATTTTTCTTGCACAACACACTAAACTAAAATCTTCACTAAAATCTTCGCCTCACTTCATCAATGGAGGAACAAATTCAAGCTACGGATACTTCTCAATTGATTCAAGCTGCTTCTGATTTCGCTCTTTATCCTGGTACCTATTTCCTACGTTATTTTCTAATTGAAATCGAGTTAGTCGTGTTTAAAACCGTCTTTAACTTACTAAATGAACCACATAGTATGGTCGGAGCTCGTTTTACGCTTAAGACGGTCTTATACGAGATTTTATGTTTTCAATCAATTAGTTGATTAATTGCTTGCATTGTTTGTTTTATTGATTTGCAGGAACACATAATGAAGCGTCAATCAACGAATTTTTCAATCGGTTTCCTCTTCCTGCAATCATGAAGTAAATAAATTGAATTTTTTCGATTTTTATCAATTTTTTTTTTTTGCGAAATTGAATTGTAATTTGCTGTTCGAAATTGTTAGCTGCATTATAATCGTGTTAATCATCAAATTAATCCTTATACTTAGCTTTTTGTTCTACGTCTTACTGATTTTTTTGGCATTCAGTATCATGATCTGCGTTTGTTAAAATTATGCGCGGTGTTCACTTGTTTAATTGATTAACGTAATTGAAATGTTTTCGATTCTGCAAATTGAAGTATAATCGTTGTTAGTGGCTGCTGTTGTGCTTGTAGTTGTGCTAACGTCGCTGAATCGTTGCGATATTAATGTGTTAATATTGCTGAATCATTGAGATATTTGTTTCCGAGGTAAATATACCTTGTGTTGCTAGTGTAGAGAAGCTTTTTCCGCTATCATATATGAGGTTTTGTAGCTTCGATTACATATGCTCCTAGATATCCAATTCGTAGTTGTCTAGAAAAATATCCGGTTTGAAGTTACTCCTTACTCCTTGCTAGTTACTACTAGAGCTTTGGTGAATGATGAGATGACAGTGTGGCACTATGAAGATATCAGTAGTTTTTTTTGGATTTTGAGTTAGCCTTGTGTATTTTGGTTGGTGTTTTGACTTTTGATTGATGTTTAGGGTTTGTGCCACTTGAGGTTTTGTTTCCATTTGGTAGTGCTTTGCACTCAATTTTCACCTTCGAGGTGTGAATATAACGATGTAGAAAATGTTCCATATTTATGAATAAATAACTTTTAGGTAAGGACTATGTCATGTTATTATTCTATAAGTTGGAGTGTTCAGAACTTGAATTGTTCCGTTCCAAAACATTTTAGGTGGTGAAAACGAATAGTCTTTCGCAGCTTGCCAAAATAATTGAGTGAATTAGCAAAAATAGTGAATGAATGAATATACACTACGATAATCTAATTAAGGATCCTACTTGCATGATTTTTGACAAGAAGTTAAAAAAAGCGTGGTGCCGTGGTGGTGTAGTAATAACTTACTGATTATGCCAGTCTGATTACTGTTTTGTCTGCATGTAGCCTTTTGCAGACCAACGCAAGGGAATCAGATTTGGAAAATGCTCTGGTTACCTGTCTAGAAAGAATCTTTAAGACAAAATACGGTTCATCTCTCATCCCGCAATACATGGTATGTTTGCTATTAGAAATTCACAATTGTTTGGTGGTGTATGTGGTATCATCTGATTTGAAATTGCTACTTTGTGCTGGTATATAAAGAAAACTAGACGTTCTTATCACTTTATCAGTTTGGGTGCCTTGATTGTTGATGCCAGAAATAGTCCAAGTTGGTCTTGATCAACTAACAAATCTACGTTCAGACAATTGTGCATCTTTTTCTGATGGCCCTTGTCAGTTTTCTTCTTAAGAAAAATCATTATTATGGATAACCACGGAAACAATATACAAAATACAGACAAAAAGTCTTCTATAGAACCTACATGTGGCCAAAGAAATGAAGACCTTACAAGAAATCTTTTATTAAAACATGCAACATTGTAACTAATCATTGTTGCATAGTTATTTGATAAATTTGATTCCCTAGAATTTGCTTTCTTTATAGTAAAAAGTTGAAGTTGAGTTCCGAAGCTTTAGTGCTTCTTAGATTGCAAACCATGACTGCAAGAATGTTTGTGTCTCCCTTCCGCCTATCAGTGGGACTACCACTAAAGTGATCTTCAACCTGTACTTTGAGAGTTTTGGTGCGGTTACAAGCTTAATTTTATGCTCAGCTACCTGTTTATGTTATCTATGAGTTTATTTTCATTTCATTTATAACGAGGCATGCACTTAATCAAGGACTTCTAATCAATATAGTCGCAATTTTCCACAGGCATTCTTACAAGCTGGTCTACAAGCAGATTCTGAAGCAGTGAAATGTTTGGCTTGTAAGACCGTATGTATATCTGAACCTTCCTATCTCTTGCATCAACTGCTGCTTGTGTTGCCTACTTTTTTGTTTGACAGCCATTTAGGTAAATTTATCTTTGCGTTAGGCAAGCCACACCATCCATGATATATGCTCAAGGAGCATTCTTCCATAAGGAGCCTTCTCTTAATTTTGTTCATAACTTGCATAGAGGGAAAGGTTCATTTCATGGCTAGTTGTTGGAGCTTAAAGCTCTTTTTTAAATCTATTTAACTGCTCTATGCTGGAGCTTGCTTGGGTCTCTTTATTTCTGGAATACTAGAATTCGATAATGTTTGGATCTTTCTGATTCTTCTAATGTCCTTGTTGTTAGCTCTCACGAACTCTTTTAAACAGTTCCTTCATGAACTTTTTGCAGGTATCTTTCCTTTTTGAGAATTTGAGTGATGAGTCTGTTCTCCCTGCTCAGTTAATAATCTCAAATGATATATATCCGCTGCTACTTTCTTGCCTTGTTAGCAGGTAAGGCATCAGTTTATGGTATTGTAACTTTTGCTGTCTTTGGAATTTCTCACTTTCAAAGCTCTCTTTTGTTGTTGACCACTTGACCTGTTGAGATGTGTAGGAGAAAGAAAATGTAAATGAGCTAACCTATGACATGGTTGCCTAATGTTATATGAACATGTAACTTTCGATACTAAATATGCTTTGGTTAGTGTGTCTCATACGTATTTTAAGCATAAGCTAGTTGAAAGAATCGCGTAACCCAGGTCTACAACTATGTACAATATTTTGTTTCTAGACCTCATTGTACTTTGTGTTTCTAAATCAAAGATCTGTAGTTTAAGAAGTGATCATGGGCATTGGGCACTAGTGAAAAATAAGTGAAATTCTTTGGTGCCGTAGGTGTGCCTTGTACATGAGCTGCATGTAGCTAGGCTACATACTAAGAAATTTCCATACGTTTCTAGTTCTTTTATTATGCCTTCACCTTTTCTTTACTATCGTCTGTCTTAACTTCTATACTTGTTCGTTCTTTTCAAAGTTCCAAGAGAATATTACTGCACAAAACTTTATTCTGAAATTACAAATTTGTTCGTAATATCTTCCCATCTTCTCCATGGGCTTGCGCCTTTGTCTCGTTGCCCTGCGCTGTGATTTAAATACATGTTCTTTATTTGCAGCGATGAACAAGTTGCAACTGCTGCTACTGATGCCATTAAAAAATTCGCAAGCACTTCTGAAGGAATGGTGAGAACTTTGCCACCAAATCTTAATTACTTTGTTGTATTATCTGTATCTTTTGAGATTGATGGCTATTACGAACTGTCTGTATAGGCTACTATATTTCCAGCTGAAAGCAGTGAATCAACAGACCTTGGGCATCTGGCTTCCAAATGCTCTTCACTGGTAATTAAGGGCCTTCTGTTAAAAAAAAAACAAAAAATATCAACAACACCATACAAAACTAACTCACCATTACAGACAAGGCAAACTCCCAAGCAGACACACACCACAAAACTCATCACTACATGACAATTCAACAACCTCACACCACACATGTGAACAACCACAAATGAAAACAAANTTCACGTCCCGACTGATTTCCGACTAGGACATAGTCAGTTTGAACTTTGACTCTAACTTAGCCCAATTAAATTTACACATTTACATTTACATGTTGGAAAATATTTTGATTTTTTTTTCTTTTTTTTGGATTTTTTTTTTGGTTTCTTTTTTTCTTTTTACGTTTTTTTTTTTTTTTTTTTGTATTTGTGGGGGCTTTTTTTTTTTTTTTTTTTTTTTTTTTTTTTTTTTTTTCTGAATTTTTTCCTTTGTTTTACATATGTGCACACAAGTATGTCTACTAAATCTTTCTACTTAACCGTTCCTTTGAAACATGCTCACGGGCCTCAGTCATTAATTGTTATATCCTGCTCATCCATTCCTTTCTCCGCACACATTTAAATCTCAGTTTGTTTGGAATTATAAATTGAACTGAAAAATTACTGAAACACAGAGAGAATTTGAGGATGGGAAAGTAAATTGTAACATGTAATTTTCTGAATATATAGCTACTTTCCCTGGAAGAGTATTTGTTGAAGATGTCCTGTCTCACCATAACAAACCTGTTTATATTTACCTTGCTTTAGTTTTACAACGTACTTGTCTCATTCGTCTTTATATTATTTTTCTTTTACTTTTGTTTAATAGCCTTGACTGTATTGCTGGATTCAAGCCTAAACGGATTCGAATGATGATTCATGTTAGCCGACCTCAAATCATGTTGGGCAAGGGTTCTTTTGTTTTTTTGTTTCTAACTAACCCACTGACCCTTAGCTGCTGCTAGACATGGAAAGTTCAATACATTTATCTACATTTCTATGGCCTTAGATGCCTTTTAATGCATATCTTCTTCTTTGGTTGTCAATAGTTGGTTATAGATTTTCTATATCAAATTGCCTTGAAGACTTTGTTCTTTCATTCTTCTTCTGTTTCTTTGTTAATAATGCTTAAACTGAAAGAAGTCACATGTGAAGAAACTACCATATTCTGTCAGGGATAATCCTTCATGTAAAAATGGAAATCTCGAAAGAAGATAAATTTAGCCACTAAGTTGAAGGCACGTTTGTCCATTAGGGAGCCTTTTCTACTCCTTCATCTTCTTTGACTTACTTTCTGGTTTATTGAACCAGCTAATGGAGGACCCGCTGTTTATGCGCGAGCTTTTATGTTTGTAGCGAGATGTAATATCTTGGATTGAAGCGGTTTCCTTTTTCTAGGATTCCTTTCTCTTTTGCTGAAGTTCTCATCCTCTTGGTGTTTCAGGGACGTATTCGTATTCTATCATTAATAGTGAAGCTGTTCTCAGTTTCCTACGCAGTGGCATCAGTGATATATAACTCAAATTTACTTGGTTTATTTGAGGAAGAAGTGAGTAAAACGAATGATATACTGGCAGCGCTGAGTGTTTTGGAACTCTTATATGAGGTAATTATACAATCTCATTTCTCTGTCCTTCAAGTTGTTACTTCTGTTTATGAATATGCAGCAGATAACATGATGGACCAATATGGAGCTTATAAACATACTACACACTATTTTCATGCCATTATGTTTAGGAAATGTTAGCTTTTGATGTCTATCTTTTGTGTTGGAGGTTTCGAAATAATGTCCCTATAAATGCATAATTGGATGTCATTGTAAGTGTCCATAGCGCACTAGTGCTCTATGTTTATAGTAATGTTTTTCTCTTTGAATTGTCTCCTGATAAGGTAGAATATCTTATTTTACTTCTAGCTCATAGATCACGAGATCTGTATATAAACCCGCACTCCTGCAGAGTAAGCTCTTGCAGGAAGTAGATCAGCTATCCAATGTTCAAAAGAGGTGTGTTTCACCTTCCTACTTAAAGTTGGATTAGAAACGTGTTAATATGTATAGGATGTTAAACATACATAGCTTATGTTTTGGCTTGCTTTCTCTTATCCAATCCTCCAAGGATAAAATGAAAAAGGCCTGATGTTGATGCCTGAACTCCTGAAGGGAGGTCCTCCCTAAATAGTATCAATATACTGTAATACAGAGTCCGGAGTAGAAGTACATTGCAGCGGCTCCATACTTATTATCTGTTTGAGATAATAAGTCCCATTGTTACTGTTTGTATCTCATGCCATCGTAATGTTTACGCTACTTCATTTAATATTCGTATGAAATCTATTTCTGTTCCAATGTAACAGCTGACTGAAATTGAACATGCTTCTGAGTTCCTGCCAAAGACAGGTCTTCTTCAATTACTTAGCTCTATAATAAGGTATATCTCAGGAATATTGTCCTCCCATTGAAAAGAAAAGAAGTATTTTAATGCAAGCAAACTGCAAAATATTTGGTGAAAAGTTTTCAGGAGCGTAGTAATGGAATCTTGCTGCTGTTTTTCTTTGTTTCAGTAACAATTCAGTGGATTCAATTTTAAGATCAAGATCAGTAGTGATAAGTGGCAGAATACTGTCCAAGGAAAACGTTTTTACGTTTGTTGAGGAAACAGGTAAGAACCCAGCAGTTTGTCATATATTAAGTTATTGTACTCCTGAGACTTGTTTCTACAAGAAATTATGGTGCTAGTATCTGCCAATCTGTCAAGTAAAGGCCGACCTGGCTGTCCTCTCATTGTTACTTGTTTATTTGTTTTTGTTACTTTTGGTGTCTAATCTTATCCATGATGGTAAACGGGAAGACATGATTTGGATATGGCGGAGATGTGTCTGACGTGCTACTTTTATAGCTACATGCTGTACTTAAAATATAAAAGCAGTATGGGTAGAGTAGGCAATGGGCCGTGCTGGGCTCCACGCGTGCCTTCCCCCAAAATTGGCTCGACCCAGGCAAGGATATTGGGCTCCTCGGGCCGTGTCGGGCCGTGCCCACTGATCCAAACCTACGCCGCGGCCCGCTCAAGGCACGGTCATTTTCGTGCTCAGGCCGTGCCTAGCCCATGGGCTTTTCGTGCCTTGTCCGTGGGCCAGCCCATGTGCTTTAATATTTTTTTTATTTAAAAAAAAATGTTATATAATTGATATATTTTTAGTACTTTTTGTTTAATAAATGATGATTAATGGTTTAAATATATATTAAATATTAATGTATTTTTTTGTTTAATAAATGNTGACTTACGTTTATGTGTTTTTTTTTTCAGAACTGTTGCTGGGAAAGGAACTCTGTTGATAGTATTTTGTTCAGAATTTAATTTGAAGGCCTTTGTTCAACCATCCAGCGTATATTTCTATTGTTCACCTACTTGAAAGTTTGATGTGTCTGGTGGGTACCAATTCTATTGACAGGTTTAATTTCGCATCCTTATCTAGTTGTACATCATTCCCCGTGTGATACCCACCTTTTTTTCCTTCTGAATCATAACTTCTACCTCGAGTGCTCCTATTATGTGTTGGGTGTTCTTGCTCATCTAACTAAAGAGATGCCATACGTTAGCTCAACTTGGATCAGGTATTCGGACCAGTTTTTGAAATAATGATGACTAGCTTGGCGTAACATATATATCGTTATTCTACATTAAGCGAGGAGATTACATGAGATTGATTCATGGTGAATAAGAAAATGTCGAGTAAAGGAGTGTGCTAATTGCCAATCTGCAATTGACGTCTAGTCTCAGCTTCTGTTTACGTGGGCTCAGAACTGTTGCTGGGAAAGGAACTCTGTTGATAGTATTTTGTTCAGAATTTAATTTGAAGGCCTTTGTTCAACCATCCAGCGTATATTTCTATTGTTCACCTACTTGAAAGTTTGATGTGTCTGGTGGGTACCAATTCTATTGACAGGTTTAATTCCGCATCCTTATCTAGTTGTACATCATTCCCCGTGTGATACCCACCTTTTTTTCCTTCTGAATCATAACTTCTACCTCGAGTGCTCCTATTATGTGTTGGGTGTTCTTGCTCATCTAACTAAAGAGATGCCATACGTTAGCTCAACTTGGATCAGGTATTCGCTCAGACCAGTTTTTGAAATAATGATGACTAGCTTGGCGTAACATATATATCGTTATTCTACATTAAGCGAGGAGATTACATGAGATTGATTCGTTGTGTAATGTCAGGTGTTCTTTCAATAATTGAAGCAATCAAAAAAAGGCTTATGTCCAATGAATCAGTGAATGACAATGAGTGTGAATCAGCACTTGAGGCCATTGGTCAAATAGGGTCATGTAAGTTACCTGACTATTTTTGTGTGCTTTCTATGGATTTACTTGTGATTTGACAACTCATATCGGGTCTTTGATTGATTGAGATGCTTTGTTAAAAAATTAGCGTTCTGTGGGGAAGACATTTTATAATGGTATGATTTTATCTTATAGAATAAGCATTCAAGCCGGTCAATTGGAAACAGTCTCTTTGTGTTGTTAACACAAGGGCAAGACTGTGTACATCCGCCCCCCTTATCCCGCAATTTGAGGGAGCCATTAAGGCAATGGGGTAATGTTGTTGTAATAAGCATTCGAGTCCACCTCTTCTGATAGAATAACTATAAGTATAAGCGTTTGCCTTCTTGTGTGGTGTTATGGTTGAAGAAGAGAAAAGCGAAGATATTCAGAGATTGATTGACTTTGTGTGGATAAATTAACTTGTACTTAAGCCCCACTTGGACTCATGTTTTTGGGTTGGCTGACAATGTGATTAAGATACTTAGTGAATTCTTAGCCTCTTAGGTGTACGGGTTGGAGACGAATAGTCCTGTGGAGATGACAGTTAGACAATCTTCCTTAAATGGATTGAGTTTGACACTTAGAAACACATGTGCTTGTCTGATATTGGTAGCCAAGTTTGAGTAGCATAGATAATTTAGTTTTGTACTTTGTACTCTATAAGATGTTTGATTTTTATGTCTCTGTCTATAAGCTTACAATGTTGGGTATCTTCAGTTTTGATTTCGACTATTTGTTACTTTTAGCGGCGCGTGGAGCAGAGTTGCTACTCTTGAGGTCACTAGAAGTAGTAAAGTTTGTAACCAGCACAAGTTTTGATAGGCAAAGACGGGGTAAGCAACTGGTAAGTAGTCCCTAGCCTGAAAAGTGTTGTTTTCCTCTCTGAGCATACAGTTTGTTTCCAAAGGGCTAAGATAACCTTGCCTGTTGTGTTGTTTCTAGTACCTTTTTGAGTCAATTGTTTCAATACTCCATTAGTAGGGGGGTTGAAATCTTGTTGGGATCTGGAATTTATATTTTCATCCTCTGAAGGGGTTTAGGGAGTGTAAATGTGTAATATAGGGGATAGTCATGTTAAACATGAAGTATATGCTTGATCCAATCCAACAAACAATGAAGTGGATATTTCTACTTATTGTTCAGAGATATCCTTTCTCAATCCTGAGACGTCCACCGTGGGTTAAAGGTTTTGTAATGGTGTAAAATGACGACTAATGTTGGCTGGAATCATGATATTAATTAGTTGATTAAATGCAATCCAAGTGGCTTTTAGTGCGTAAAACGACTTGTCTCTAGGGTACTTGCTCAATTTGGCATTCTTAAGTTGCTTAGAAATTGGATAAGTTACTTGGTAAATGAATATAATAATAGTTCTTTAAATGTTATACATAGGCTGCGCTGCATTCTCTTGGCAACATAGCTGGAGTGAACAGATCTGAAAACAACATATTACTGGGAAGGGATGCTGAAGAAAATTTCAAACGCTTGTTTTATGAAGTTGCGTCAACGACATCGAAATTGACACCATCAGTGAGTCGTTTCGCTGCTTTTACTTCTCCCCAGCTTGTTGTGGCATTTAGTTTTTGTTACGAAACAAAACAGTAAGCCCTTCACGGATTTAACAAAAAGGAATGATAAGTCTTTCTAACAGGCTAACACGAGAGTTTCTTGTCCTGGCAGGGTTTGTTTCTGTCAGTTCTGAAGCAGGAGTCGGAAATTCGTGTGGCAGTAAGTATTTAGGATAACTTCATTTTAGTTTGTATTTAGGATAAACCAGCTGATATAGATCAGTTCCTCGTTCATATTGTTTTCAGGATAAACTTATATCTTGAACTATTTTCTTTTTTGTAGCCTGTACTCATTCTTTCTGAAATTTATCTGTGTCCCTTCTTTTTAGGGTTACAGATTGATATCTGGTTTGGTGACTCGAGCGTGGTGTTTATCGGAAGTCTGCTCAAGACAAGATATAATAAATATTGTAACAGATGCTTATATTGAAAGTACGAAAATAGGTGCGTATTTCCTCTGTCCCTGCTAATAATTAATGTTAGCTCTTAGATTGACATTTTATCTAGCTAATGCAAGTGGGGGTAGGAAGTCCAAAACCCCACTCCACCTCACCAAACATATCTAAAAAATAAACATAAACTATTGGCGGGCGACATACTTGTATACAACAACATTACCCCAGTGTCTCAATGGCTCTCGCAAATTGTGGGTAAAGGGGGGGTCGGATGTACGCAGCCTTACCCTTGTGTTAGCAACNNTTTCCGAATGACCCAAGATGAAATTGCGTCGAGTGGAATATAAAAATTATTAGTAGGGAGTAGGGACATGAGTGCATCTCACGACTTTACCTTCAACGTTCTCAATGTTCTCATTCTGTATAAAATGGTTCAGTAATCAACTTGTGGAGTTGTGGTTCTATATGATGACTTTAGACTGACTTTTGCAACTCGTATTTCACTCTAGATCTTATGCTATGAATCTAGAATGAGAATTAGCTTGTTTCATTTGTCAGGCATGGAATCCAGACATGAGTGCTGTCTGTCAATTAACAAGGCGCTGTTGTCGAGCAACCTTAAGAATGATTCTGTTTTTGTTGGGATATTGACCAAGGTATGGCATATCAAATACCTGCTTGGGAATATGTGTTTTCATTCTGTTTTTGTTTTTACTTGTTGCTATTGAAATTGGTATACGCATCTTTAGTTCCTTTGACAATCTCCGAGAAAGGACTTTTCTAACGGTTGGTCTTGTGTGAGACCACTGAATTCAGACGACCAAGTCTCTCTTATAAAATGAGAAATGGGACCAACATCTCTCGTTTTTTCCTTTCTTCCTCTCTTTGTAGTTGTCTAGATATTGAACCTGAGAAAAAAGAAATTATAGAACTTCATTTCAAACTTTTTGAAATCATATTAAAAAAAATAAAATCTCAATTATCTTCCGAGTTGACTTCCATATTCCATTTCATATCCCAATAGTCTCATCTTGATACAGAATGGTAATATGGTTCATAAAATACTCTCTTTGCTATTACCACAGTCTGCATACACGTACATGTGGTACATCAAACCTCCCCTTTCCCTCTCCTCACCTCCAGTTTGCAGGAATCGTCAAATACTGTTGAGTCTGATGATATTAATGCTGTTTGATTAGTTACATAATTGAAGCTGTATTGTTAAGTCTCTGCAAAGTTTAGTTTTCCTCGATACAATTGAAACTAGTAACTTAAATCTTATATAATGTTGGCGCAGTTGCAGGAAGCGATTAAAAGGGGTCCATATCTAACACAAAAACATGCTGAAGCAAGACCTGCTATCATGACCGACCAAAGGTTCTAACCTCCTGTTCGCAAAGTATGATACAATCAGATGCTTTTAAGATGAGAGAACGGCATTTCAAAGCCAACTTACCTACTTTGTTGAATCGATTTTGATCTTGCACTCTTGCAGAATTTTACTGTATTACATTTGTAGTGAAATCTCTTGGTACATGGTGGTTGGACTGCACTCCAATTTCAGGGCTCGGGCGCTCAACAAATATTCGGTTTAGGCCTTGGTCTGTTACTTTTGACTAAGCTGCATTCGGACATTGTTTGATTAGTTAACCCGAGTGATGGCAATGAAACTATTTCCAATGAAATTTCACCCCGTGTAAATTGAGGTTCCCAGCCAGATTGGTTTCCATGTCCAACCGGCTAAGCACTGGCATCCCTATTCTAATGCACTCGACCACTCAAACAGACTTGTTCGACATTTTGTAACCATTAATGGGGAGCCATATCGTCACGATTGATTCATATTTCTAAAAAAAAAAATTATCCAACAGCATGATCCGCTATTGGTGTTACCTATGAATTTAGACCTGGCAAACAGATCAGGTCGTGTCGTGTTCGTGTCAATTTTAAATGGGTCATTTACACCCTAACCCTAACCCTAACCCTAACCCTAACCCGATCCATTTAATTTTTCTATAACCCAACCCGACCCGTTTAACACATTTATTTTTAGGCAGATCATTTTTAACCCACTTAACCCGTTTAACCAGATAAACTCATAAAATAAACTACACTTTATATCCCTATTATCTTAAAAATGAGGAATGAAAATGCTTATTTTAAAGTTATTTGTTGAATTATTGACTCAACCCAAAAATATTATGACACTTTTAAATAAATGGGTTATTCGTGTTGGGTTCGTGTCAAAAGACCTCAACCCTAACCCGACCAATTTAAGTTTTGTGTCGTGTCGTGTCAATCCAATTACTTAAATGGGTCA
>LHUT01003832.1:0-15107 GCA_001412135.1 Silene latifolia subsp. alba
AAATAGCTCGCAACAAAACTGGCATCTTCGTCTCCCAAAGGAAATATGCCCTCGACATTTTAACCGAAGCAGGCCTCCTTGGTGCCAAACCCGCAGATATCCCCATGGAACCCAATCATCAACTTGCTCTATCAACAACACCGATCTTACATGACCCCCAACCATATCGAAGACTTGTTGGACGATTGGTCTATCTTTCAATAACACGGCCAGAACTAATTTACTCGGTACACATCTTGGCTCAATTTATGCACGCACCTCGGAAAGCTCATTGGGATGCGGCCTTACAAGTCGTACGATACTTAAAGAAATCCCCGGGACAAGGTATTTTTCTACGGTCCGAAAGTAATCTACGGCTGCATGCTTATTGCGATTCTGATTACGACAGCTGCCCCATAAGCCGACGATCCGTTTCGGCCTACATTGTCTACCTCGGGTCCTCTCCCATTTCATGGAAGACAAAGAAACAAAACATTGTCTCTCGCTCCTCCTCCGAAGCCGAATACCGTGCCATGGCACAAGCAACATGCGAGATCAAATGGTTGAAAGGGCTCCTTGAGTCCCTCGGCATACCTCACACGGCACCCATACAATTGCATTGTGACAATCAATCCGCGATACACATTGCCAAGAATCCCGTGTTTCATGAACGGACCAAGCACATCGAGATCGACTGCCATTTCATCCGGGACGAAATTTTAAAAGGTGTTATCGCTACTCCCTACGTCCATACAAAAAGTCAGCTCGCCGACATATTTACTAAAGCTCTTGGACGTTCATCTTTCGACGAGTTGCTCTCCAAGTTGGGCGTTTCAAACCTCCACGCTCCAACTTGAGGGAGGGTAATAGAATCCTCTATCTTAGGCAATATAATGCCGTTGACAGAAGAGCAATCAAAGGCTTCAAAGAGCCGCTGCACATACACATGAATCATTCTCAAAATGATTCCCTTCCTTATTTAGCTTATAGACTTTTGTATAAATAGGAGAAAGTTGGCAAAAGTTGTACACAAGAGATTTTACACAGAGAATAATAATAAGATCCCAAAAGTTATCAATTCTAATAGTTTGTACTGCAATTATGGCTCAATCGGCAATGAGGAAAGAAAATACAAATTGGTTACAAATGGTAATGTGACAGATTTGGGGTTAATAAGACAATGGTATTATTGTAAACAATTGTTACATTTGTGAAGATTAAAGTGTTTATTAATCTAATCGTGAGTCCAACTTTACGAATTTGCAGCTTCCATTACTAAGATGGAAAAAACAACCATTTCTTGCAGCATCTTGCATTGTTATTGTTAGGGCTATGACACTACAAGTTGCTTTCTTTATTCACGTCCAGGTAAGACCATGAGAACAACTTCTTTTTCAACACACAATATAAATTACCATCCTTCTTCTTGAACGTCAATATACTGGAATTTATGTTATGCGAGATCTGGTCTGGAAAAGAAAAAATAGACGGGGCCAAATACATTAGGGTAATGGTAATCCATTTCCAAAATGTATGTTTGGTTTGGCGCAAGATTGTTTCTTTAAAGACTGGTTGTACTCAAGTTTGATTTAAAAAAAAAAGGAAGTTTTTAATTTATCATGTCATTGTGTATTTTTCTTTAAAATAACTAAGAAGTACTATTATTGTAATATTACTCCATATTAGTATTTATACTATTCAATTTTCTCTAAGAAAGGTTCCAATTATTTTGTTTGATTTACCATAACTATCCAATTTTATTCGGTTTCGGTATGTTTATTATTGTATATTACACCGTAGTTTTTGATTTATAACTATCCATTTTTTTTTAAGAATATTTATTGTTGCTATGTTTCGTTCAACCTGACTTTAGATTGAGGCTCAACCCTAACTAAATCCTATTGTTAGAGAAAAATATAGTATATGGTCTAATATATCGATATCGGAATAATATAGAAGATACTTGGTTTATCTTTAGATTATGAAATAATATATATGCGTTACTATTGTAATTGCTTGAAACACGAATCAATAGTACAACTCCTATTTTATGTACTATTTCTCCTCTCCTAAATTTATTAACTATAATGGTTTTTTATTTAAAAAAAAATTGTTCATCTATCAGTATAAACCTTGGATGCACCAACGTCATTTTGGACTAATATTATGTTGACAAACTAAAATGATATTTCATATATTTGTTTTCCATGTGCAGAGATATGTGCTAGGAAAAACAGTTACATTGACTCAACCAGTAATAATTGCCACATCTTTTATGTGTTTCTTTGTCACAGTAATAGCACTCTTCAAGGTATCCTATTTACTTTGTATATTATACCTTGAATAACTACACATTGCTAAATAAAATAGGGCGTGTCTTATTTACTTTGTTGTGTATTGACGTTACTTTTACAATAGGATATACCTGATATTGATGGCGATAGAAATTTTGGCATCCAATCTTTCAGTGTTAGTTTGGGGAAAGAAAAGGTTCGTACATCTAATTTATTAATTTTATCATTTATTTACAATTGTGTTTGTAGGGAATTGAAGTGTATGTCGATTGTGCCTTACTAGAGAGCAGTAGCACAATACGGTTCAAATATATCATGGTAATTATCAGAAACATGATTCTACGTCCGTGTATAAAGGTCGATATTGAAATTTGAACCGTCAAACAAAGTGGTTGTTATAGAAACACATTAAAACAATGGTATTTGTTATTAAGGTAGTGATAATGGGGCTATAAAGGCCCTATTGTTGGACTTAATTAAATTTACTATCTTTAAGTTTAGCTCAATTTCTATAAATTAACTTGAGTTCAACTTCTATAAATTCAGTTCACTTATAAGTTCAGTTCAGCTTCAATAAGTTCAGTTCAGTTCAACTCCTATAAGTTTAGTTTAAAAAAGTTAACCTCCTATAAGTTAAATTCATTAAAATTAAATCCAAAACACAGGGCCTAATTCTATGATAATACCTCATAATTCTCACCCCTTCCGCTCCTTGTAACAGTTATTGTAGAGCACTACATAAATAGGTTGATTCTATGTATATAAACATTCAATTACGCAATAAGTATCGATAAGAAATCACGGTTTCCATCGTATAAGGCCTTCGGACTTCGGGTGTGGATATTATCTAGAGAGTTTAGTAACCGTTAGAACGGTTTTCGTGGACATGATGTCAACACATCGATCCTCATACCCTCGGCCAAAAAGTACGTGATTTTGTCAATGATATTAAGTTTTTGTGTGATTTTTTTTTTGATATATTTCACTAAATTATTAATTAGATAGAAAATGAGTTTGTTTTTACATATTCTTATTAGTATCTTATAATACTAGTGTAAATCACGTGCATAAATGCACGATTTTTTAGATCGGGATGTTAGGGAGCTTAGCAAATAAACGTCAATTAAAATTACGTAAAAATATTTGGCGGAGAATATATAAATTTTCATATTTATAAAATTTAAATTAAATATATTATTAGTTTTTTTTGTGAAACTCGATGTTGTGAGTAGCTTCATGAGTCAAAAGGATATTATCACTAATATATCTACCAGCGACAAAAGCATTTGAAACTCTTCGATGAGGTACTCCATATCCCTAAGATGTCCTCTGCTATCGTAAAAGATTCAAATCTGATCCAAAACAATCTAATAGCGAATAATATTTTAGATTGCATAAGGTCATAACTTTCTATATAGTAGATGAATGGCATTGTGTGTATGTAAAAAAAATGCAAAATGGACAATGTTTATCTCTTTTTGTATGATGATTATGTCTCCTAACCGGTAACAACTTAGAGATGAACAATGCCGCCAAACGGTGGTCATCCTTTGTCTTTAAGATGAAGCTAGGTAGATTCTAGACACGGAGATTATGAGGGATTATTCTAAGAAATTTATTTGCTTGTCTAATGACTTATATGAAAAAGTTATTGGAACTTTTCGGACGTATAATGTCCTACAACATATATAAAAAACGCTAATTTGTCACTGTGGGAGCCCTTTGGACTTTAGTGTCCACCTTGATAAGCAATCCTTTGACCTCAAGGTTTTCAATTTATGAGATGAACCAAAATATGATGTTGCTACTTTAGCTTGATTAAATTATAATGTTTTTGGCCAACGAGCCATGTTAGGAAAACAATCGAGTAGAGATGAATTTTCATCAGTGTCGAAGGAATGGTTACTTCAACTTCACCATGTCTTCCCAAATTGGTGGTTATATTAACTATATAACTATGTAGCATTTATAACATAAAGAGAAAGTGTTGTTTCAAATGATTTAAATAATCACTATTTCAGAAAATGTTACGTTAGTTTGATGATAGCTTATTATAACACCACGTGTTATTTGTTTTTGTCACGCATCTAACTTTTTTTTTTTTTGGGAAAGTGTAAGTTATCATTGATAATAAAAAAAGTCACCCATACAATTCCCTTAAGCTTTTATACTAAGCCTTAAGGACCATTTCAAGTAATTGTTACAATTGCACTTAACCAAGTATTAGCTCCTAGTATTTTTGATTCCATTCTAGAACATTTGATACGCATCAAAGTTTCCTCCTTGCACTTCTTAACCACCTGTTGTGGATGAGGTACTGACCCCTTAATCCGGCATTTGTTCCTGCTTAACCAAATGTGATAGATCAAACTTGCAAGAACAGCTGCAATGACCTGCTTCAGCAACAAAGAACGAGCTCTCTGCTTAACCAACCATTTAATCACTCCCTTATCAGGTAAAGAAATCTGCAGCCAGGCAGCAACCAGCTCCAGGCATCTGCTACTAAAGGGGCACAGAAAGAACAGGTGTTCCACTGTTTCTGCATTACATCCACATAAAAAACAGACATTCGTCTAAATGATACCTATTCTCATCAATCTGTCTTGTGTCAAAAGTCGTTTGTGAGCAGTTAACCAAACAATGAAACCATGCCTTGGGATAATTAATCTGGTAGTAGTCCAAGGATGCCAGGATATATCAGGGCCTTCATTAGTCAGCCAAGTATACCCCGACTTAATAGAGTAATTGTCAGTATCAAGAAGATGATGTTTAACTAAATCCTTTGCCCAACAGACCTTCCTCCACGCCCAACTTGAACCTTGACCAGGTTTATAATCAATCCAATCATGTTCCTTGATATAAACTGAGTGAACCCACCTTACCCACAGATGATCTGTTTTATTGAATACCCACCAAGCATACTTCACAATAGCTACAACATTCCACCATATCAGTTGCTTTATGCCTAGTCCCCCCTTCTTTTTTGGTTTACAGATATTCTCCCAGGATACCAGTGCAGGGCTCTACCTGTTTTCAGACCCATACCAGAGAAATCTTCTGCAAATGCTTTCAATTTGTTGAAGGACTGTCTTAGGGATGATAAAGATTCGTGCCCAGTAATTATGAAGAGTACTATAAACTGCCTTTATGAGAACTACTCTTCCTGCATAGGATAGCCTCCTAGCTCTTATCCCTTTAATCCTATCCGTGATCTTGTCAAGAAGGCATTTACAGTCTTCAACACTCAGTCTTTTAGGAGAAATATTAACCCCCAGGTATATAAAAGCGATGGTCCCTCTCTTCATACCAGAGGCCTTAACCAACTGATACATAGTCCCCTCATCAACTCCATTACTATAAATGTTTGACTTTCCCTTGTTCATTTGCAAACCAGAGGCTTGGGAAAATGAAAGGAAAGCTCTCAGCATCAAGACCACAGAACCAATATCCCCTCTACAAAACATAAGCAGATCATCTGCAAAGCAAAGGTGGCTCAGTTGAACTCTCTTGTAGAAAGGGTGGAACCTAAATTCTTCTGTTTTTGAACCCAACCGAGAATTCTACTCAAATATTCAAGACAAATTGTGAAAAGCAAAGGGGACAAAGGATCCTCCTGTCTAAGCCCCTTCTTGCCCTTGAAGAATCCAAACAATTCCCCATTCAGAGATAAAGAGTAGCTAGGGGTGGTCACACATTGCATCAAGATCCTAATAGTGGACCCAGGAAAATTTAGAGCAATTAGCATGTCATTTAAAAAGCTCCACTCAACAGAGTCATATGCCTTCTGAAGATCAATTTTCATCATGACACGAGAGGAGCAAGCTTTCCTTTTATACATCTTAATGAGGTCCTGGCAAATCAAAATATTGCCCACTATATCCCTGCCTTTCACAAACGCACTCTGAGAAGGATTGATGATCCTGGGCATAATGGAACTAAGTCTATTACATAAGACCTTAGTAACACATTTGTAGAGAGTGTTACAACAAGCTATAGGCCTGAACTGCTATACACTCTCAGGAACCTCCACCTTAGGCATCAAAGTAAGTATAGTTGCATTACATTTCTTCAGAAGCTTACCAGTCTGAATCACATTACGTACAGCTATAGTCACTTCCTTCCCAACAATTGACCATGCATCCTTATAGAACTGGCTGCTATAACCATCTGGTCTAGGGGCTTTGTTACCAGGTATGGAGAACATTCTCTTGACCTCCTCATCAGTCACCGGGGCAAGCAATTCCTGCTGCTGTTGAGAGGATAAACAGTTCCCAGCTCTAACAATACCCACATCAACAGGCACTACTTTTTTAGAAGAACCAAGAAGTTCACTATAAAAACTTTCAAAGGCAGCCTGAATCTCATGAGACTGAGTACACCTGACCCCATCTTGATTCTTAATCTGATACACTCTGTTTCTCATTCTCCTTCTTTTGATACTCTGATGATAGTAAGCTGAATTCTCATCTCCTTCTTCCATCCACTTCTCTTTAGATTTATAGAGCAAGAACTGTAGTCTAACCTTTTTAAGAGTCATCACTTCTTTAGACAAAGCAATTTCAGAATCACAAAGGACCTTGTTGAGAGGGTCCTTAATGAGCTTTTGCTGGACTTCCTTCAGTGACACTTCAGTCACTTGAGTCGGGTTCTTAATGTCACTGAAGTTATCCTTATCTAACTTCTTCAACTCTTTCTTCAGCAGCTTTAATTTCTGAACCACTCTGAACATAGGAGTTCCATCCACATGCCGAGACCACACCTTCCCAACCATTTGCTGAAACTCCTTAGACATTGCCCACATATTAAAGTACTTAAAGGGAAACCCCTTCCTATTACCTCTTGTCTGAAACTGAATAGACAAGGGCAATGGTCAAAGAGCCCTTCAGGAAGGAAATTAGCAAAGCACTCAGGGAACTCAACCAGCCAATCTCCATTAATCAAAACCCTGTCAAGCTTGCTATACACTTTTGTCCCCACCTCGTGTTTATTATTCCAAGTAAAGAAGGATCCAATGGACTTCAACTCCATCAAGTCACATTGATCCACCATTTGCCTCATAGGTGAAATGTCAGACCAAGTGACCTCAGCACCACCAATTCTCTCATTCAGGTGCATTAAACAATTAAAATCCCAACCAACCATCCAGGCATTATCAATATCCCTACTGATATGAAAAGGAGAATCCCAAAGAGACTCCCTCTCCTTGTCTTTATTTAATCCATAGACCATAGTAAAAAAGAAACTAATATTCCTTAACTTATCAAATACTTTAGAGTGAATGAGCTGGTCAGAAATGTACCTAACATCCACCACATACTGGTTAGGTTGCCAAATAAGCCAGATCCTCCCCCCTTTATGGTGACTATTATTTGTGCAAATAGACCAACTATCACACACATTATTCTTAACTTTAATTCAATTCCTATTTTTAACTTTAGTTTCTAGTAGTCCAAACAAACCAACATTATTCTGAAACAGGAACCTCTTTATTTCAGTTTGCTTATGCAGCTTATTCAGGCCCCTTATGTTCCAAAACCCAATATTATCCATTTTCCAATTGCAGGCTCCTTAATCTCCTTTTGCCCGCACTCACACTCTTGGATATGGTCATGTTTAATGCATCTAGAAAGGTAATACCCTGAGGGGAGTATTGTTTGCTCTCAGGTATTTCCCTCCTCAACATCCTAGTTAGAATCCTTCGTGGCATAGATGGCCCTTCCACCTCCTTTGCTACAGGGACCGCCGGTGTCTGCAATGGTACAGCCTGAGTCACTGGTGTACTCACTACAGAGGGACTAGTCTGCCTGACAGGTCCTACCCCCTTTGGTTTCTGAAGAATTGGCTGTGGTCTCACATTCACTGGTGCAGGTCGTTTTGGCTTCCAAACCTTCTTAGCTGGTTTAGGAGCATCAGATTTCCTGCATAGTGTTGCTTCATGGCCAATACCCTTATATTTAGAACAAGGTAAAGGCAGCCAATCATAGCCCACCCTCACCTTCTGTGTTACCCCCAATTCATCCTGAAATATGATTTCCTTAGGGAACTCCTGCCCAATGGTCACCTCAATTAGAACTCTAGCAAATCCAAAGAATCTGCGATTGGCAGTCGCGTCATCACACTTAATGAAACGCCCCACCTCTTCACTAATCTTCCTTAGACTACCAGAGCCCCAAAATTTCACCTCTAAACCATACAACTTCATCCAGATAGGTACCTTCTTTACATCATGTTTTATCAAAGCAACATCAGGCCCCCACTCTTTGATAATCACAGGTTTCTTATGAAAAAGTAAGTGACCATTGTTGAGAACCATCTGTTGTTGTTCCCTAGTCTTAAAACAAACCATAAAAATGCCGTTTTGGTAAGAAAGAGATTTTATCGACTCCATTAGCCTGCCATACCCTATTCACAAACCCCGACACCACCGTACTAGGTGGGTTGACTCCTAAAATATAACAGAACACTGAAGTTGACCAATACAGAATCTCACCTTCAACATCTTCCTTAAGCAATTGTAGCACAGGTTTAGAATTAGGAACTTCAGCAGCACTCACTTCCTCCTCTTCCGATTCCACATCTTCGACAATTGGTTCTAATTCCGCCTCAAATCGCAACGGTGAAACCCTAAGACTAGGTCTTTCATTCGATTTTGGCGAACTCAGATTATTGTTATTATGCGTACTAGTACTAGCAGATTGAAGATCTCACGTTTTTTGATTTTTTTGTTTACTATTATTAATTGATTTACTATTATTATTTTGTAAGATCGTAGATTTCTTTGCTTTAGCCATTGCCTAAAGATGAAGAAATTCACGTAAAAGAGAGGTTTTCTCTCTCATGTCACGCATCTAACTTTCTTAGATTGAAAAATGAAATATTATTCGTATTTAGTTAAATTGTGATAACAATTGGTTATGTGATCAAATGGAAGTATTAACTTAGTTGTGTGACCGAATATGAGTATTAAAATTTGAACGGTCAAACAAAGTGATTATTACAAAGACTCATTAAGCCTTAATATTTGTAATTAATGCAGTGGTAATGAGTCGTTATACGGGTTGTTTGGCAAATGACATGTTGGAAAATATTTAACATATTTAAGAATTTTAACACTTTTGATCAATCAATATGCCATTTTTGTTGTTTGTTAAACAATAGAAACAACAAATTTGGGATCAATATGTAATTTAACAACATGCTATTCAGTCTAACATGTTGGTTGACATATTCTCAAAAATGAAAAATTTACTTACATTTACAAATAAAAATAACAATCAATTAAGTTTAATCTGCTAATTACCAAACACATTAACTAATTTTGCTAAATAAAATATGTTGGTCAGCTCATCTAATAAAATATGTATAATCTCTTTTTGTAACCGCTTATGCTAAAAGAAATACACTCAATAGACTGATTAGCAAATATGGCCATAATGCGTCATTATTATCCTCATTCCCCTCCTTGTAATTGTCACTTTAGAGCGTTATAGAAGGAGTTTGATTTTTGGTTGTGCTTTTTCACATATGCATTTTACTTTTTTCACATACGCTTTTTATGATTTTACCCTTATCATTTTTTTCCATCTCATCACTCAATTGGTCATTTTTTTTTTGCATCTCGTCACTCAATTGATTTTACCCACCATTTCCCTTTATCGCTCTTCACCACCAACGATCGTCCCTCCGGCAAACCGACCTTTAGCGAACCTACCCTCTGGCCAACTGTGCTCCGACACACCAAATCAATTGCGTACAAGGGGGTTACAAGTGGTATCCAAATGTTTGCACAACGAGTAATCATTCAAATTTCAAAGTATGGTATCCAAGTAATGCCTGCCCAACTAGAAATATGAATACTCCAAAAGGAACTTTTATCGCATCTGTAGTCATTTTCAGTCAGATAAAAAGTTGGAAAGTTTATATAAGAAGGTGAGTCAGCTGAGCGCAATAAAAATGGAAGTGTGAAAATAAGAACCCAATCTCAGCTTGTTAATATTGTTGAACGTTGTATGGATCAAACTTATCGCATGGTATTGACTATGGTAGAGTTGTCATGTTTGTAGGTGAAAGAAATTGAACTTAAGCAAAAACCCTAATTTCATTCTTTAATAAACAAATAAACATATTAATAACTGATAAACAACTAAGTTAATTATTTAATTAGAGAACCATGATCTATTCTTCAAGTCTTTAGAGTAATTAAATTAAATTTTAGGTAAAAGATCGATATAAGAGTTAATTTGGTTAGATTTATGAAAAGGTATAATATGGAAAGTTAAAGAAAAAATGTATGTGGAAAAGTAAAATCCATATGTGAAAAAGTAATTCCGTTGATTTTATTTATGTAGAAGTAAAATTACACAAGTATCAATAAGGAATTACAAATAAATCACAATTAAGCATTCCATTGTTTACACTTTGAGATTGCGGCATTAACGTTACTCGGAGAGTCTAGTCGCCCTCAAATTGGTTTTGTGGGAATAATATCGACATGTTGATCATACCTTCCGCCAAAAGATTAGTCATATTTCCAATAGTCGAAAAATGTACGTATGTTACGACAATAACACGTTTTATGTGGTGTGGACCGTGGATGCTCTTTTTCGGGTTTGAATTGTATAATTCGTTTAGTCCTTATGTATGAACAAAATGGTCAATAGTGTTAAAGCTCACAGTATGAATTAATGCTACTCCATATTATACGATATTTTTGTTAGCATCCATTAATAGTGATTAATGAAATACTGGTTGTTTTTTACCTCTAATATTTATTTAGTTGCTAATTAGCATTTAAGTTACCATTGTCCTTAAAATTGAATGGAAGGCTCATTTTTTAGTAGTATGAGGACAATATTTTCGTTTAGATTAGATGCATGACCACAAGACCAACAAAGCTTTCAGTTACCTTCAAGACTCCAAGCTATGAATATAATTTTTGAAAATATTGCGATATATTTTTTCTTTTAGGTTTTTAATATGAAAATGGTTATTGACCAACAACTAAAAGGTTGTTTTCATATTCATAGATTTGAGATTCATATATATAACTTCAATGTTCAGGTCTTTTGGTTGTGTATCAAGTTGTTGCTTGTGGCATATGGATCTGTCGTGGCTCTAGGGGCAACATCTCCATCCTCACTTACCAACATAATAACTGTATGTATAATTTTCTTACCATAATAACTTGATGTTTATGTTCCATATGTCTACTAGGTGCTAAATGTGCATGTATATTGTATAGATCTTTGGGCACTCTATATTAGCTTTGATATTGTGGGTTCGAGCTCAATATGTCAACCTCAACGATAATGTTTCAATTACATCGTTCTATATGTTCATTTGGAAGGTAATATCATCGATTTTTAATTTTGAATTTTCACTCATGATTATTTTTGAAATCTTTATATTATTAAAAGTACAGTCTTCAATATTCACGTGATTAATCTTTAATTTTTTCTGTGTGATACAGTTATTTTATGCAGAATACTTTTTGATCCCCTTCGTTCGCTGATTTATCTTAAAAAATTAATTGCTCGAGTAGTAACACTATTGCCTTGGTGATTCGTATAATTTTTTGTACGGAAGTGTGCAATTTTGAGTAGTTATGTTTAGAAATGTACATTTTATAGTGGTAAGTCCAACCCGTTTTGTACCATGTTTTTGAACAGATACTTCATATTCAATGAAGAAGATCTTTGAGTATGTTCTTTGGAACAAAACTTAGATTCCATCACTTTAAATTAATTTTTGTTTTGAGCCATTCAGAACCCTCCTCATCACGCACCACATCCACCCCTGACTCAATCCCTCTCATCTCCGTAATAAGTTCGCAATACCACCTCCACACTCCACCTCTCTCCCTCAAATATGACCTTATTACATATCTCCCATATTAATTTTTAGATAAACTATAACAAGCTCTTTTTATCGAAACATATTGAAGCATAATTGAGATGATATGTTGCAAAAAGTTGTCAATAAAGCGGAAAACAAGATTTATTTATTGTGACATACTGCATATGTCATGCATACGTTTACATTTGTAGTGCTTTTGCTTTCTATACAAATCGAAAACTTGCTAAATCGTGAAATTTTCTTTTACTTCATATATTTTATTTACTTAACATAAATTTCGAGCTATTATTTAGTAATTTTGTGATACATTCTCAAATTATTACATTATATAAACAACTTGATCTATAACTAAAATCTTCACTATTTTTTTTAGCAACCTACTAAAAATAATACGCATAATAAAATATATTAATTACCTTAAAATTTTAGGAGTGTTCCATGCATATCTTTACATGATAGTCTGGAAATATTTATTTAACAAAATGACAGATTTTTTTGTTATATTTTCAGCAACTTCACCTTATAATATTGGTGGAATGCTAAGCTAGGGCATATTCCTAAACTTATCAAGTACATAGGGTTAAAGTAACACATAGTGTGCAAAAATATAAAACAAGTGTTAAGACGGTTATGGTTTACCCTACCTAAGCTTCTACCCATATTTATTACTCTCTCCGAACATAAATCTTCTTCCCATTTCTCTAATATATGTGAGGAGTACTCCCTCCGTCCCGGTCATTTGTTATCTATTTCCATTTTGAGATATATCAGTGAATTGGTATCTATTTTTATTTTTGGTAAGTTTTATATGTAAAACGTAGTGTGAAAGTTGATGTAATAATAATATTATACTATTTTCTTAGACACCCACTTGCATTTCTTTGGTCTTTGTGCGAAATACAATAGATAACAAATGATCGATACGGAGGGAGTATTTTATTGAAATGGGAAGAAAACAGAAAGCCATATGGAGTATTCGTTAAAGGCTATTTATTCTAATGAGTCTCTCATTTTAATAATCTAAGAGATATAATCAATTACAATTTATTTAACCTAATAATCATGAATCTCAGATGTACCCTTGATAGTTGAAATAATACTCACGGTCTCAAGGTCACTGTGATGCAAATTGTAATAACCTGATTTTTCTAAATGGCTTAATTAACAAATGGCGGAAATAATAATTAAGTCTAAATGAAAATTTCATAAAATTTTAAAACCTTTTGACTCGGGAGTCAAATACAGACCGAGTGTTAAATTTTAAATTTCAAATTTAATTCCTTATAAATTGCATCAATATGCCGAGTTTACAATTTGTTCTAATATAAAAATAGAGGACTGACTCTCGCAAGCCTATAATCCATGATCATAAGTCATGTATATAAATGAAAAACTGATCTACTTAATGAGAGTAACCTAATTTTCCTCTTACAATGACCAGATTCATGCAAACTACATAGTAAGGATATTCAAGAGAAATAACCAGATCTGCCTCCATTGAATCTCCTCCTGTGAGTATTCTATAAAGGGAATATTTCCCCTCCCTAACCATTTTATTTTGGATTAAAATGACAAATTATAATTAAAGTGAAATAATGAAACAAGAATCTAGAATTCCTGTATAAAATTGAAAAAAATGTGAAAGGTACGACAAGCGTAACTCTTCTAATTTGATATATTTTTCCAGAAAACTCTTTTCTTGAATATCATATAAAAATGTTTTCAATTAAGGGCGATATAAACTTGGTCAAGTTCCGACATCTTATCCACAAAAATTCGTGTGGCTGAAGCTGAAGTAGCTACTTTAGAAGTATTCATATGTCACACTACGTTATTAATCATCATGTATATCATGTGCACATGTACATGAGTATGCACATGTACATGAGTAACAAGCCATACATTACTTAGATTCATACATAAATCATGTGAAAGGCGGGTCTTATTTATTTGGTAAAAGGACAAAAATGCCTTTTACTGGTTGTGGTGATATGGCGACTAATTTAGTATATCTATGCATTCTTAAGTTTGTGGTCTAATAAGTTATTCCGCTAAAGGTGGATTTCAATACTTATTACATTTATTGATGATTTCAATAGATATAGTTATGAATCATTTAGAAAGTTCAAGGAGTTTAGTAATAAGGTGCAGAATTACGTTCGCAAGACAATGAGAGCCTTATGATATGATCGTGGAGGTGAATACTTAAGCCAAATGTTTGATGATCATCTTAGAGGTTATGAAATTGTTTCACAACTAACTTCACTAGGAATACGACGGTGGAATGGTGTGTTAGAGAGGAGAAATCACACCTTTCTTGATATGGTGTGGTCAATAATGAGTCATGTCAAGTCTTTCAATTTCATTTTAGAGTTATGCACCCAATGCTTTCACACTTAACATGTGTCCATTTAAGCCTGTTAGAAAACAACATATGAGATATGATTGGAAATGTTCCTAAGATGTCTATTCTAAAGATTTAGGATTGCGAGGCTTTTGTAAAGAAGTTAATTCCTAAAATACTTGGCTCCAAATCCGATAAATGCTTCTTTGTAGGGTATCCTAAGGAGATTTAAGGATAATATTTCTACCACCTATCTGAGAGGAATGTGTTTGTAACTCATACGATGTCTTTTTTTGAAAATGATTTTTTGTCCAAAGGAACCTGATAGGATTGTCGCAACCTAATCAAAGATAAATACCCTAGACACAAATGAATATAGTAATAGGGATCGAACACAAGGAGACGAGAGATGTTAATTAGTTGTTATGGGGTGAATTCTATCAAAGTCGGTAAATGTATAATTGCTTGGTTTAGTTGGTAAACTTGTGATAAAACAATAATAAATGAATACTTTAGGGAGGTCGGGTCACACATGCAAATTATGTAAATGCTTAAATTAAACATAGGAGTTGTTAATGTCGCTAATTGTTTAGACTTAAAGACAACCACCTCTCGGCTTTATTGTCAACCATAGA
>LHUT01003834.1:7291-17638 GCA_001412135.1 Silene latifolia subsp. alba
TTTATTTTCTCGAAATTATACTAGAAAACTATAGTTTCGGATCGGATCGGATATCCAAATGTTTTAATTCTAATATCCATATCCAAACCAAAACCAAAGATTTCGGACCAGATATCTAAACCAAACTTAACTTTCAGATCAGATATCCAAACATTCGGATCAGATTCGGATCGGATATCGGATCAGTTTGGATAATCAGATTTTTTGCTCTGCC
Source organism: Silene latifolia subsp. alba (assembly GCA_001412135.1). Lineage (NCBI taxonomy): Eukaryota > Viridiplantae > Streptophyta > Magnoliopsida > Caryophyllales > Caryophyllaceae > Silene > Silene latifolia. The sequence continues at coordinate 7,506 of LHUT01003834.1, forward strand.
CTACCCTAAACGGCCTATTATTCTTCAAATTTGAATTAGAAATGTCAAGTAAAATAATCCGTAATTTAATGAATAATAACTGTGTTCTTTGATTAGTTTTTTCCAGTTCAATTTTTTTATTTCATATCTAAATACAATAGTGATGTTACTGTTAGTCGAATATTCTGTGAATATTTGACATTGTATTTTAGTAAATAATATTATGTAATTATCTCTATTTCCTTGTTAGCTAGGTTGTTAATATTGCTTCCTAATTTGTAGGATTGTATCTAGCTAGAATAGTTAACATGTAACTATATATATTTGATGAATGATATGAAACCCTTCAAGGGATTCCATCAACTGACATAAGATAATTTCAATCATCTTCCCGGTCCTTCGTCCCTGTGTGTGTGTCGTTCTTGCAATATTTTTTCGAAAATCTTGCCCCTTAGCTTCCAGCCACGGCCAACGACACCCCTCCTCCTTCTAAATCCCAACTCCATCCCGTTTTTACCGTCGCAAATATCCAAAATCGAGTCTGTGTTCTTGATGGCACTAAAGTCACATATGCATCCTGGGTTCGTCTATTTAAACTTCATGCCCGTGGTTATGATGTCCTCTCCCATATTGACGGCACGGCTAGCCCTGGCAAAACAGATTCATCATATGCCGACTGGTGTAAAGTGGATACACATGTCCTCCAGTGGATATACGGTACGGTCAGCGACGACATCCTCCCTCGCATTCTTGAAGATGAATCCACCGCTCGGGAAGCATGGCTCCGGGTCGAGAATATCTTCAACAATAATAAAAGGGGCTCGCGCTGCTGCCCTTGAGTTTGAGTTTAACGCCCTTAAACTCGCAAATATGCCGTCTCTAGAAGCGTATTGTCAACGACTCCGGGAACTTGCTGGGATGTTAAAAGATGTTGATGCTCCTATCACCGAGCGGCACCTCGTCATACAACTGGTACGTGGTCTTCCAGGTGAGTATGATACTGTGGCTTCCTATATTAATCAAACTTCTCCGAATTTTGAAATCGCTCGTAATATGTTAGAGCTCGAATTACATCGTACTTCTGGCTGCGAAGAAGCCGCCACAGCCTTAGCCGCCCCTGCGGCAGCCACACCTGACCCGTGGGTCGACCCGACACCCAAGACCACCCAATCGGTTCCCCCTCGTCAGCCACAAAATAATTCCAATAACAGTCGGTCCAACCGTCACAACAACAATAAAACCACAAATACTTACCAACAAAATGGAAACCAAACTCCCTCCACCACTCCACAGCCACCCTCTTACCCGTGGGGACCACCACCAGGTTGGCCTACACCCTGGACTCCACCGCCATGCCCCTACCCTACGTACCCTGGTTGGGCTCCACAGTGGCCGAACCCACTCCAGCAGCCGCGTCCTCATCAGTCTCGTGGCAGTCAGCCTCGTTCTTACGGGCAGGCCTATGTTATGGATAATGAGCCTCCTCAACCCACTGATTTAAGCCAGGCCTTTCAAGCTCTCTCGGTGCAGAATGCTATGGATCCGTGGTATATGGATACGGGCGCATCATCTCATTTGACCTACGATCCAGGTATGATTATGTATCCTTTTAATACGAGCAAAATTCGTTCTATTTACGTCAGAAACGGCAATAACATATCGGTTTTGGGTTCTGGTACTTCCACTATTAAAACTGCCGACCGTACCCTTCACCTAACCCAAGTCCTTCACACGCCTCACATTATTAAAAACTTAATTTCTGTGCGACAATTTACCCGAGAAAATAATGTTAGCGTTGAATTTGATCTATTTGGTTTTTCTGTGAAGGATATTCCGACTGGGAAAACGATTTTGCGGAGTGATAGTGACGGAGAGCTCTACCCCGTGTCAGCCGTCCCTGGACCTCAACCTACAACTCCTACCGCTTTGTTGACCCACGGTCCTGACATTTGGCATTCCCGTCTCGGACATCCCGGGACTTCTACTTTAAATTTTTTACATTCGTCGTGTCGTATTTCTTGTAATAAATCCGACATTTCTGGTCTTTGCTCGTCGTGTCAAATTAGCAAACACAAACGATTGCCTTTTTATGATTCATCATCTTAGACTCTTGCTCCATTTGATATTGTGCACAGTGATTTATGGACTTCCCCTCTATTAAGCACAAATGGTTACAAATACTATATGGTACTCATCGATAATTTTTCCCAATTTGTGTGGGTGTACCCCCTAAAATTTAAGTCACGGGTCTATGAAAAATTCATTCAATTTCACAATTTTGTTCACACTCAATTCAATATAAAAATCAAATCATTCCAATGTGACTTAGGACGAGAGTTTGACAATAATTCATTTAAATCGTTTGCTAATAAACATGGGTTTGTTTTCCGCTTCGTGTCCCCAAACATCTCCACAAAATGGTAAATCTGAGCGAATGATTCAAAGACTTAACAATATTACCAATGTCCTCCTTCAATATGGCTCGGTTCCCAAGCATTATTGGGTCGATGCCCTTCATGTTGCCACTCACCTTTACAATATACTACCCACATCAACTCTTCAATTCCGTAGCCCCACTTCCGTTCTCTACCTCAAAAACCTGTCTTACGACCACCTTTGCGTGTTTGGTTATGCATGCTATCCGAATATGTCCGCCACCCGTCCCCACAAACTTGCCCCAAAATCCCTCAAATGTGTCTTCCTAGGGTACCCTCCTAACCAACGGGGCTATAGATGTCTCGAAATAGCCACTGGTAAACTTTTTGTGTCGCGTCATGTCACCTTCGACGAAAGCGTTTTCCCGTTCCAGGAATTGTCCTCACCGACTAAACCTCATGACCCGGACCCACCTATACCCATTCTCCATCAACAACCTGATCCCTCACCCAACCAGACACCTAAACCTCCTCAAACACCACCCCACTCCCCAACCCGCCAACCTACTTCACAACCCCAGACGCCTAATACCCCTGCCACACCCGTATCCGACCCTCCTGTCACTCAATCACCCACCCCGTCCCCTGCTTCCGCTCCCTCATCTAGCCCACCTCCGCCTCCCCCTCCACCCCCACGTCGACCACCCATACCCACTCATGCTATGTCTACCCGTGGCATGCATGGCATCTTCAAGCCAAAAGCCCTCCTTACATCGACACCTATCTCACCCTTACCCAAATCTCCTCACCTTGCCCTTCAGGACCCGAACTGTAACCGTGCTATGCAGGACGAATTTTCCGCATTAAAGGAAAATCATACTTGGGATTTGGTACCTCGACCGAATGATGCGTCTATTATTCGTTGTATGTGGCTTTTTTCGTCATAAATTTAATGCAGATGACTCGTTTCAACGATACAAGGCTCGCCTTGTGGTAAATGGTAAGACTCAACAAATTGGAATTGACTGTGACGAAACATTTAGCCCGGTTGTTAAGCCTACTACTATAAGAACAGTTCTTAGCCTTGTTGTATCCAAGTCTTGGCCAATACATCAATTGGATGTTAAAAATGTTTTTTTACATGGTAACTTAGAAGAAACTGTTTACATGCATCAGCCACCGGGATTTGTTGACTCATCTGCTCCTACTCATGTGTTCAAACTCCGAAAGTCGTTATATGGTCGTAAGCAAGCGCCCCGCGCTTGGTTTCATCGATTTGCCACTTTCATTACATCGAAGGGTTTTATTAGCAGCAAATGTGACAACTCCTTATTTATCTACAAGACACCGACCGCTACGGTATATCTACTTTTATATGTCGATGATATCGTGATCACCGTGTCTAGCCCTTCCTTGCTACGGTCCCTTATACAATGTCTTTCCCGTGAATTTGCTATGACGGACCTCGGTAATTTACATCATTTCTTGGGCATATCCGTTCGCCAATCTACTAATGGTTTCTTTTTATCTCAAGAACAATATGCCAGGGACATTATCAACCGAGCGAAAATGGCCTCGTGCAAATCATGCTCCACTTCTGTTGAACCCGGCTCTAAACTCAGTGCCGACGCTGGTCCAAAATTTGAGGACCATGTGCTTTAACGAAGTCTGGTCGGCGCGCTACAATACCTTACCATTACGCGACCAGATATTTCTTATGCGGTACAACAGGTTTGCTTATTTATGCACGATCCCCGTGCCTCTCATTTTCAATTTTTAAACGGATTATCCGATACATTCAAGGCACTAGTACTCACGGGTTAACCATTCGACCCACCCGAACACATGTGCTTACCGCCTACTCCGATGCCGATTGGGGCGGATGTCCTGATTCCCGGCGCTCCACTTCTGGCTATTGTGTGTTTATGGGTGATAATTTGGTCTCCTGGTCCTCAAAAGGTCACGCCACCACCTCTCGGTCCAGTGCTGAGGCTGAATATCGCGGTGTTGCTAATGTCGTCGCAGAAACTAGCTGGCTCTGTAACTTGCGTCTTGAATTACACGTGCCACTGCAACGGTCCACCATAGTCTTTTGCGACAATATATCCGCTGTGTATCTCTCTGGCAATCCGGTCCAACATCAACGTACCAAACATGTCGACATTAACATTCATTTTGTTCGCGATAAAGTCAAAATTGGTGAGGTTCGGGTTCTTCATGTCCCATCCGAATATCAGTATGTTGATATCTTCACCAAAGGCTTACCTCGCCTCGACATCTCTTCGATCGGTTTAGAGTCAGTTTAAGCGTTCGCCCCGCTACCGCTCCAACTGCGGGGGCGTGTTAGTCGACTATTCTGTGAATATTTGACATTGTATTTTAGTAAATAATATTATGTAATTATCTCTATTTCTTTGTTAGCTAGGTTGTTAATATTGCTTCCTAATTTGTAGGATTGTATCTAGCTAGAATAGTTAACATGTAACTATATATATTTGATGAATGATATGAAACCCTTCAAGGGATTCCATCAACTGACAGTTACTATTGCAGGGAGCCAACTCGTAAATTAGAAAAAATGAATTACCGGCACCGGTACCGGTGCCATGGCCAAGGTGCCTCGTATCTCCACCAATATTGACGGCCATGGTATATTATTGCATGGAGCCAACTCGTAAAGAAAGAATGAAAAGATTTTCTTTAATTTGTACTCCGTATTATTCAATGTTATGCTACTCCGTATTAAATGTTCACACTAATTACACCATTTTTCTGGTTCACTCTTTTATTTTGGGAGCCTAACTTAAGAACAAACAAACGAGTATGTACGTTATTTCGAAAAAAAAAAAGAACAAAAAAGGAGTATGTACGTGTTATATGAACTGGTGTTACCGTGCTTCTCGTCTTTTTAGTCAAATGGGGTAAGAAAATAACGGAATGACTTAAAAATTACGAAAATTTATGGAAAGGAAACTATGTATAGGCTAATCAGGCCATGATATGGACGAGTTTTACAAAAAACGGCCTTTTACTTCAAATTATTCTAATCTCCCTTATTACTAAGAGAATAAAATCTCAAAGTAGTTTTCCCGCCTAATATTTACTACTCTCTGATAGGTCTGTCTTATTGAATATCATCCCTACAACATAGCCCTTAATTTAAATGTATGCCAAGTTCGACCTGTTTTATTAAATAAAATTTGCAGACTTCACCCGTCAAGTTAACGTATACTTTAACTCCTATACATGGAAACAATCACTATTTATATTACACTTATATCTTACTGATTTTACAATGGAAACAATCAATATCCCTCTTATATATTATGCAATCTTTTCCAAAATTATTAACCTTGTTCATTCCAATACGAAATATTAATGAAAATTCATTAATATAGGTCTCTACCTTATATGATTACGATAATTTTATCAATACAATTACTTAGTTATAGAAATGAAATAGCTATGACCAACCATTCCAATACGAAATATTATGGAAAATTCATTAATTCATTCGAATCAACAATGTTGATCTTTCTATTTTATTTCTTCTAATACGAAATAAATCAATATGAGCCCTCAACAAATTCAAAATAAGTTAAAAATAATACTTTAAATGCAAATATCTCTAACAATCACATCTAAAAAATACCGTGCTATAACACGGAGCTACACTAATATAAAAGTCTTCTTTTGTTGAGCTTTTCACAGTGTCTTACCTTGGCCTGAGATTGCTCTTTGGACTAATCTATCCCAAGTTCCGGAAAGTAGTTTTATTGAACCACCTAAAATAATACGAAGCATAATATGTTATCTTCTCAACAACTTTGTAATGCGATTTGACATAAGACTTATATACTACGTTCTCCGTAGTAAATTAGATCAAATAATAAAGGCAATAAATTCATTAACTGAGAGATCGTCTCTTTTAAAAATTTGTGTTTATCATAAAATTTTCGAATTTTATTTTTTAAAGATTATTATGAGTTTTTCTATAAAGTTTTTGAGTTCGTTCACTTAAACATTAAACTAAAAAAATACAATATTGCTCAAAAAACTATACATCTAATTAAATTCAATAAATTTTGAGTTTTGACATCAAAAATAAAAACATACCTTATAAATTTTGAAAACTAAGAGAAGTACATGTAAACTCAATTAGTAAAAGTGATCTAATGAAATACATCAAATACGTGTTCTTTTTTCCGTATTCCACATNNCACAAACCCTATAAAAAGGACCCTAGAAAGCCTTTGTTAAACACAACAAAACACACAAACAAAGAGAGCTCATAGAAAGCAAAAAGAGTGATGGCTAACCTCACAAACACACAAAAAGATCAAGTAGTGAAAACTAGACAACAAGTGAGTCTTCTCAAAGAAACCATCCCAACAAGAAGTCGTCCTTTAATGGTCACACAATATTCAAGTCAAGTTAGTAGCTCCGTCGGAGGAGGACGAATGCTCTCCAATGTCGTCTCTGAGGAGACTAAAATCCTTAAGCTTATCCAAGCTACTCATTCTCATGATGCTCGTGGTGTCGACACTGCACCTATTGTCACTGTCGTCGAGGATATCTTGCAACGAGCTACCCTCTCTACCACTCCTACTACCCCTTCTGAGGTTTGCACATTTTCCCTACTTTTTTTACTAATTACTCGGAATTTCTCCGTAGTTACATTTGCATGATAACATGTGAGAAGACCATCTCAACTACTCAATCCATGGTTTATATACATTAATAATAACAATATTATTACATTTACGTCTTAATTGTACAACCGTGTAATGATAACACAAAAAGACTCTTAATTAATTACGATTTAAAAATAATACCGACTCCTACAACACAAATCTAAATGAGCTTATGTGTATTTTTTTCGAGCTTTTATAGTTTTTGATTTATATTTTAATTTGTTGATGTCAAAAATTACAATCTAAATGAGCTTATATATAATGATTTTGACTTTTATAATAATTTTTTAAGTTTAATATTTTTATAATGTAACTCAGGTTCTTTTAAATAAAGCTCGAAATTTATAAGTTTTAGCTCAAGTAATGCATTATAAAGCTCAAGTTCTATTCTATACAACCAATACAACTGATTGTATATTTTACTAACTGCTCCTACAAAGCCAAAACGCGTACAGTACATTTTAATGAGCGCTCTGTATATAAAGGAACCATGTCATGATGTCAACCGAGAGTCTGATAACGTTTGGGTGCGACCGATGATGATGCAGGGTACAAAAGAGCTCGTANNGGAGAAGTTGGGTGCAATTGCTGCTGGACCTAAGGGCACCATGCTAGAAGCAGTAGCTGTTGACATTCAAAAAATTTGTTGTGAGGTACATTTTCATATGACATATTAGAATATAAAACCGATCTTGGGACTTCAACCATCAGCTTAAGCTAGTCTTGCCTCGTGCGGTTAAATTATCTAAAATAATTGTACTGTGTTTTGTCATATTAGAATATAAAACCGATTTTGGGACTTCAAACATCCCCAAGATCGGTTTTATATTCTAATATGGCAAAACACAAAACAATTATTTTAGATAATTTAACAGCACGAGGCAAGACTCCGATAAATACATTGTTAAAAAGTAACTGAAGTCGAACCAAGAGGTATAAAATTTAATTCGATTATATATACAGCCTCAATTATATAAACTATATCGCTAACTATGATATTTGTTCATGAAGTTTTCATGCAAGTGCTCCGGAGGAGACGTACATGCATCGACACTAGAAGTCCTGAACATTCTAGGGAACTACTCATGGGATGCCAAGGTGGTCATAACCTTAGCTGCATTTGCTGTGACCTATGGAGAGTTATGGCTAGTCATTCTCCTCGGCCTGGCTAACCATCCTTTGGCTAAGTCAATCGCGGTGCTTAAGCAGACACCCGAGTTAAGTGAGATCAACGGGGTGCTCAAGTCCCAGTTTGCGACTCTCAATGAACTCCTCGAGGTTGTGTTAGATGTTGCTAAGTCTCTTATCGAGTTTAGCTCGTTGCCGTCAAAGTACATCACTCCTGAAGATGCTCCCTTGGCCACTTCCATGAACCCAATTGCAATTGCTACTTATTGGAGTATTAGGAGCATTATCGCTTCTGGTGCTCGGATTACTAGCAACATTGGCATCACCTCTGGGTAAATTCTTAACTACTCTGTCTCTATTTCCTTATAAAATACTAGTTGTACTTATAGGCATACAGTATCGAGTTACAGTAACATCCTCTCATATGTTTCTCCTTATTTCGGCCTTGTGGGGTCTACTTGAGAGAGTGATATTAAAACTCGGAACCAACTTATCTTGTATATGCAAATTGTTTTTCGTACCAAAAATTAGACTAGCTAGCATATACGGAGTATGTATCGATTAATTTGGAAGGAGTTCGAAAGTTTAACCTGAAAACCTTGTAATTTGTGATCTTAGGTTGGTAAGCTCTGCAACAGAAGCATGGGATCTTTCAAGCTTGACCCATAAGCATAGGAGCCTACATGATCAGCTGCGCCAAAAGCTCGAACTCTGCTACGAGCACATAGGTCTCGATTCAACTCCTACAACATAAATAAATAGATAATCATCAAATCATTATTTATAGTCACCCTATATAGGACGGTCTTATACAAGAGTTTTTACTTGTTGTAAGGTTAGACGTAAAATCGAACAGTACTCTCACATGGCAATTTACATTTGTTGCAGAGGTAAAGAAAATGGAAGAGGCATATGCTAATCTAGTGCACATCTACCAGACACCTCAGAAAGATAATTTGAGGTTGTTGAAAACATTGATCTACCCGAGGGACGACATCAAACCCCTAGTCAAAATCTCGCCCAAGAAAAAGAATCTGTTAGGAGTTGTTATGGACACAGTAGCAGACATCATCAATCTTCCTAATGATGATGATGTCAAAGTCGAAAGATTCAATGTCGACATTCTTAAGGGCAAGACTGTACTGTTCTTCATATCAGATCTTGATGTATCCGAAGAAGAACTGGCTATCTTGGATAAGATTTATAAGGAATCAAAGCGGAAAGATAAAGAGTTTTCGTATGAGATTGTTTGGATTCCGTTGGTGGATCAAATGACGAAAGAGAATGAACAGAAGTTTAAGGAGTTGCAGTATAAGATGTCTTGGTACAGTTTGTTACATCCTTCATTGCTTGATGCAGTGTCTAAGAGATTTATAAGGGAATATTTGGGATTTGCAAAGAAGCAGATCATTGTAGGGATTGATCCTGTCGGAAAAGAGACGACCCGGGATGCTTATCATTTGATCCTCATTTGGGGTAACTCTGCTTACCCTTTTACTAAAGAGAAGGTGGAAGAGTTGTGGAAGAAGGAGACTTGGAAACCCGACTTCTTGTTAGCCTCTATCATTCCTGAATTCAGCAAATGGGTAAGAATCCGACAACATCAGTCATTCGGAAACAGTCTCTCTTTGCTGTAAGTCTCTCATGTTCAGGTTTCTAACATGTTTTGTATTTTTGTATAGGCGGCACAACCCAACACTCATGTATGCATCTTCGGAGGAGAAGATATTGAATGGATCCGCAAATTCACAACTACCGTGAAAGAGCAATTCACAAAAACAGGAACAAAGATTGAGTTCGTCTACATAGGCAAGCCAAACGCCAAGAAGGCAGTCGAAAGAATCATCAAAGAAATCACTGCAGAGAAAATCGCTCACACTTTACCTAATGTCACCTCTGTCACGTACTTTTGGACTAGGCTCGAATCAATGTTGTACACCAGAATGCAGTATAGTCA